>ML976087.1:24001-128119 GCA_010015635.1 Clathrospora elynae | reverse complement strand
ACAGTGGGTAATTCAGGTCACTGTCGTACGCCTCGGGAACTGGGTGCTTCTCCATATCACCAAAGCAAGCACGCCACCGTATTTCGAGTTTTGGATCCTCTGGTTCGGCAACCACCTCATTGGTAACCAAGCCATCAGAGAGCTCTCCAGCAGCATTGTTGACTCCATTATTATCCTCACTGCTAGCAATATCACCAGCTTGAACAATCACAGCTGACTGTGTATGTGGTGGCACAAGCTCGGGTTCGAATAGTGGACTCTGTGGGGTGGGTTCGAATAGCGGACTCTGTGGGGCGCTTGGTAGAACTTCTGGATTGATCCTTGCCTTGCGGCTACCTATATTTGGTGAGAAATGGCAGAGAACAGGGTATTGTATTGATGCTTACGCTTCTTGGCTTGCAGAACTGGTCCTGGTGGGTTGACTCCTTGTTCAAATAACTGACGCTGACGCTTGGTAGATTCCCTTGGTTCCCTCCGTTTCCTGGTACTCTCGGCCATCTCGGATGAACAATAATCTGCTATAATTCACCTCTGCAGCTTCAACAATAGAGAAAATCTTGAAATACTTGATATACTGTCTCATGAGTAGCTTCACAAGTTGCAGCTATCTCAGAAATACGCCTGTACGTCATTTTTTTGGTGGTGGGGATGTTTGGCTGGTACCGAGCCCTTGGCAGAGGGGTGAGTCTGGTATTTCGAATGACACCCATAAGCCTGAAGACACTTGCGAAACTTTGCTCGCTATGTTAAGCGTTTCGATATAGAGTCGTGTCTTCGCCCTCTGCGAGCTTGAGATTACGATTACAAACGGAGATTTTTTATCTGGGATTCCACATTGTTTCGTCGAGCCATGCTATCAGAGACCATGCTCAGAGGTTGAAGTGAAGTGCTTTAGCCGAAGTTCTTCTAACACAACCCTCTGCTAAACCGATACTCAAGGTGCTGAGGCGATTGAAGTGCAACCTCACCTAACTAGTTTTTTTTATTCTTGAGATGACAGTCAGAATACCTGGAACGTATGTACGTGGAGGACTGTAGAGTGATAGGTTGCTGCGATCCACGGCACTCATCGGTGCTTCACAAGGGCCCAGGCCATCTTGCAATCTCAATCGATTTTGGTACGTCGTCCTATATTATGGGAGCGCGCAAGACGATTGAAGTAGATGCACAAGTCCATAGCTGCAAGTTACGAATTTCCGATAGTCCAGTCTTCGGGAGATGCGGCCAGAAAGATCTCCAAATCCTCCTTGGTTAACAAATACTTACCGTAAGTCTATCTCGTATGAGCAACATCTGAAGAAGCCATTCGAAAGCAAGAACTCGGCCGAAAATCCGTGCACCGAAGAGTAGGTTATCGATAAAGCAAAGATAACGACGACAACATTGGACCTATTTCTCCGCATCTTCGGTAAACGTCATGCCCATTATCATGAACCCCATCCTGAGGGCTAAGCTGTGCGATAATATGGTAGCTATGATGTGTGTGAGTGCTGGGAATCCGGGGATGACCGCCTGCAGCGCGAAAGTGGGTGCCCATCCCGCGGTCCGTTGGCCGAAAAGACTCAATATTTAGGCATGGAGAAATTCTCGAAATCCCGGGACGATACAACTTGTACATGAAATCCCCAGCTTCTCCCCCACCAAAAAGACTTCCCTATACACCACTGATTTCCCACCCAGCGTAACCGCGACGTCGTCGGCATCCCCGGCGCGGAAAACGTGCGCTTGATCGGGAAAGGGCACCAGGGCCCCGACCACTACGGTCTTAAAGACAGGACCATAAGCAAGGAACTCGGCCACGGGTGGCACGACAAGCCGATCTCCGAGGAATAATATGAAGTAGGGCATACGCACTTCCAGCGCTGGCACATTGACGCACCGTTCTACGCCCGCGATCCCGCTTGGTTCACAACCCTACGCTGCATCAAGCGGCCCAGAGCCCCAAAACTGACCATTAACTGGGATGACGGTAGCGGGTTGACCATGAAGACGGAGCCCGGCCTTACCGCCTTCTTCAGCAACGTACAGACATACTCCCTGATGACGGTCGAGGAGAAGAAAATCGCAGACCACTCGTGGATCGAGTGCGCGCCGCACCCCTACCAATGGATGGGCAATTGCAAAGGCAGGTCTAACGGCCTCGGCGTAGTGAGCCAAGGGAAAGAAAAACCCCTCTAGGAGCTGGGGCCTTACGACGAGAAGGATATAAAGCGTTACCCAATGGTATGGGCCAACCCCGTGACGCACGAGCGCGCCGAGCTTTCCTGCGGGTGAGCGAAGACTAGGAACCCACCATCGTCGATGATGTGACCGAGATCAGAAAGTGGCTTAAACACATCCAGGAACGTGTGTTAAACCCAGAATGTATCATGTTGCCCAAGGTAGAGGAGGGGGATGTTATCTTGTGGGCAAATTACCAGGTTTTCCACACGGCGGTGGACTATCCGGATCAGTGGGGGGCGAGGACGATGCATCAGGCGAATATTGGGGCAAGTTTGGGGCCGGTTGGGCCGGTGGGTATTCCTGTGTTTGGGTAGATGGGTTGAAATTTTCATTTATGTAACCACCCGATGCTTTACTAGCTTGACGAACAAACGAACGAAGCTGCAGTGAGGAAAAGCTGCGTAAAGCGTTGGTGCGGCTCTATCTGATCTGTATCCCTTCTCTTGCTCCACATCCGTGCTTACTCATATTCCTTCCACTTATCTGCCTTCCTCTTGTCTCTTGCCTCCTTTGACTCTTACTAAGATAAGCAACAAAGGCCTTATAAAATAGCTGCTTCGCAGCACCTCTTTTTAGCACCGTTTTACTGACTGGACATTTGTATTCCTCTCTTTATCTTCTCACTTCCCTTCACATTCCCTTTCACTAAGTTTGCAGTTTGCTTACCCAAATTCCCTTCTTCCCTCTTGCCATCTTTTTTCGTTTGCTCGACCCGCTCGCTGCACGTACCCTCCCGTCTATAAACGCCCACTACCCGCACTCTCTCCATAACTTTGCATAACAACAGTCATTGCATACACCGCCACTTTGAAAAACACCGCTCAACCATTACCTACACGCCTGCGTTAGAAAAGAAAACACGGGCAATCTGAGCAAACAGCAGCTTGCGAAAGCTGTCATGGACAACAAGGACCCTAAGGCATTGAAAAAGATGACGGTAAAGATAGAAGGGGCTGAACAGGCGGGTACCAAGAGAGTCAAGCTCGAGCCCGAGCTCGAAGAAGAACAGAAAGAGAAGGAAAGGTTGGTGAAGACCCAAGACTCAGAGGACAGACACGCGAATCCCAAGAGCGAGAAATATAACGACAGCTCCGCCTCATGCGGTATTGAAAAGGTCGGCAGCTCCAGTTCCGTCGAGGGCAGCTCTTTATCATCTACCACCACCAAAGACGTCCCCCTCGGCCCCGAAATTGACACGCGCCACCGTCACCGCCACGGCTGGCCGCTCCTCCCTACCCTCCCCCTCCGCACAGTACGCTCGCAAATCCCAAAGAACCTCTCCTCAACCTCCTCACCGCACCTCCCCTGCTTCCGATCCATCCTGCAAAACAACAAAATCACAGTCCAGGAGCTGGAAATCGCGCACCGCTTCAACGCCGGCACACCCATCGACAAGTCCACCTTGACCCTCTGCATCCACTCCTCCATCTCCTGCAAAGACAAGTGGGAAGATGCGATTCAGTCTCTACGGACCTACATCACATCCCAATCCCCTCCGCTCACGCTGGCTGTCGAGATGATCGATTCCCGCATCTTTAACGGCGTGTACACACTGCCTATCCTTTCGTACGACCCGTTGTCCACGTTCGTCGCGCGCCGCAGACATGGTCTCGTAAGCGTGCTGAATGGGTGTGGGGAGGCGTGGACGAGCTTGGAGTTCTACTACCGCGGGGTAGGGAACACGAGAAACGATTGCAGGGCTACGGTGTTGATCGGGGTGCCGGAGCCAGGTAGGAAGGTGTGGTGGGAGGATGTTGTGCCGATAGTTAGGGAGAAGGTTGCCGGGAGGCTGGAGGTGGAGGTTTGTTGGAGGGAGGTGAGCAAGTACTAAGTGGCTGGGTGAAGGCGTGACTTGGAATCGCGAGGTTACATTTGGATTCAAATGAAGATAGAGAAGGCTGACATATAGAGGTTATCCAGATACTGCGGTGTTATTCTGCGGTTAGTCGTGGATGTGGATGGATTCTAAGACCTTCAATTGAGTTGCACAGCATGGTAGTTGGTTCGGGCGGGACAGAGAAGTAGGACTTGCTATTGGTCAAGTGTGCTTAAGTATAGATTCTATGTGCCCGGTATATCGAACATCTGCCTGGTAGACGCGCTCTATTTGTTAAGCTCCTCGGCCCTCTTCTTAAGGTCGTCCTTGCTCTCGGGGGTGGGAAGGTTGTCCGCGTGGACAGGGCCCTGCATGTCCGTTAGCTTCCCTCTCGTATGTATACTGTATAAGAAGACTGTCGTACCAGGTTGGCCTTGTGTGCCTGGGCATGGGCATTGCCGCCTGAAGATGCACCCGTATCGACGTCGTGGTGCTGATGCGTGGATGCGTTCGAATCAGAGGACTCCTTGGCGACCTGGTCGGTGATGCCTGTGACTCAACTGTTAGCTGCATGTCTATCTGGCTTGTGTTGGAGACAACGTACTGCCGCCAGTAGTCTCTTCAGCTTGATGGACCGGCATGTTGCTTGCTTGTTGCTTGCTTGACGTCTTTCTTCTTACTGCTTCGCTCGATAACCTCTGGGCCACCGATGTACAGAAATTCTTTGCAAAAAGCGTCTACCTTGTCTTCCTTGGTACGATTCTCCTTGACGGTAAGCTTCTCAACGTCGTCTTCGAGAGTGGGGGCTTCGGTGTCGTGAGATTTGCCGATGAACTCGGAGATGTGTTTGTAGTTTGCGTAGAAGGCGTTGATCTTGTTGAGGTCAGACTGGTTGGAGGAGGGTGAGGAAGCCATGGCGGTTATGTAGGCACCTGCAGTACTGTGTGATGACGCCCGGTCGGTGACGTAGGTGCCCAGGTGAGATGCCCAGGTGTGCTTGGTGGCAGCCAGTCTGGATTAGTGCGGGGTAGATCTCAAGGTCATGTGATAGATGAAGTCCCAAAGTTGGCATGTGAGAAGCCGATGCTGTTCGTATGTCAAAGTGTAGTTGCAAAGATTCTTAGTACTTATTATTATACTTTGTTTCGTTGCGCGATAGTTTGTTCGGAAATACCTCGGCATTTTTACCTTGGCGAGGTATTTGACGACAGCTGTGGACATGCCACTGTCATCCCAGTTCTCGCGTCGTCGATCAACACATAGACGCAAGGAAGAGTTCTTAACCACTTCGATAAATTGCAGACACTCCGAGAACGATGCCAGTGCCATGTCAAAGGCGCGAAGAGAAGAGTGGTCCACGGCTAGCGAAGATCCCCCACAGCGCCAGGGGCCAAGGTCCCTGATGCGCGTTTCAGTGCCTGTTTCCCGCTGCCCCTTAGCTTCACCACACTGGCCACGACTCTCAGAGGATCGTGCCACAAGCCATCCGTTTTGGAATAATTAGCTGTTGCAGCAACATCTTCATTACTCGAGCATTAGGGGAACGCATTCATGAGTCCTGTCACTCCCTGTTTTTGTTGTGCCAGCTTCACGGCGACGACATGAAGTGCATTCTTCACCGTCAAGCGTTATACCCCCATCTTTAGCCATATCCAGTCTTGTCTTGCCTTACGAACCGAAGCACACAACAGAGCAGCCGCCGGTCGGAACACACTGCTTTATCCCCTTGAGTCTTTTGGAATCCCTTACGATGCCTTCTCTGCTCGCGCGTGGCCCCCTCGACGATGCACGGCACACGCTGTCCTCCTGGGACAATTGCATGGCAAGTAACTTCTGCAAGTGGCCCGTTATCGTCGTATGTATTGTCGGCGGCCTCATCCTCTTTTCCGTCATAACATGCATCGCGCGATGCATATGCTGCGGCGCCGAGTGCGCATGTTGTTGCTTCCGATGCTGCGCCTGCTGCTGCAATGGTGCTGGCGGTGGAAGAGGGCGCAAACGCGAACAGACACCAACATACCCGACGACATACCCAGCACCATACAACGCACCTGCTGCGAACCCGTATGCGCAGCCTCATCATATTGCGCCGCCCAGACCCTCGATCGATGCCAGGCCGGTGCACCAGCAGTATCGCTCGGCCCCTATGCCTGCGTTCAGCCCCGCACAACGCGCGCTCGACAGACCGCAGTTCACGACGTTTGACTCGAATAGAGCAGTCGTGAATGAGGATGCATTACCTGCGATGCCGACGTGGAAAGATGGACGGGATGTACACGTTGCCGTGGCCGAACTACCGATACCACAAACCCGAGGGGACATGGAGTTGGACAGGCTGGATCACAATGGCAGCATACCAAAGGCTTCAACGGCAGGAGGCATGGCAGCAGTACCAAGACGGACCCCCGTCCCATATACGCCCTTGAATAGTGCTGGCGCATACAACACGCCATATACACAGCACGACGATTACCGGATGGGCTCACCAGGACCGACTGAAGTGCCAGACAACGACGCAAGAGACTCCTATGAACGGGAACAGTTGTATGGACGTCGACCTTCAGATCAATCGCAGACATACGACCCATATGAGCAACAAGGGCATCACGACCAGCATGGGCAGTACGACCAGCGACCTCAGCACGACATACAACATCACTATAAACAGCATGAGCAGTACGCTATGCGAAATCACCACAACCAGCAAGACCCTCACGGCAATCAAGGCCAACACACCCAGCAAGATCATCACACCCAGCAAGACCATTACACCCAGCAAGAACATGACACCCAGCAAGAACATGACATCCAACAAGAACATTACACCCAACAAGAACATTACACCCAGCAAGAACATTACAACCAGCCCCTCCACTCCTCGTCGCGATACGGTTCCATCTCGCCACCTAGCACAGAGATCTACAGCCACATCTACACCCACGGCTACACACCCTCAGACTCGACGGCCTTTGCCTCGTCGACAGCGTTACCCTCTGTGCCAGCGTCACTGTATCCAGGCCAAACATCGTACCAGCCTTTCCAACCGGCGCCACAGCAGGGACAGCAGTATTCGGCTTTTGCGAAGAAACCTGTAGATGGGCCATATATGGGGGGTATGATATAGAAACCTAGATGGGCATGCAGTTTGAATATAAGAGGAAGAGGGAGGATGTTGATACCCCACGTTGATGTACACGCGCGCATACCAGTAATTTGGCTCTATAAAACACATAATTATGTTGTATATGCCACTTTGGGTGTCATAATCATTGGATTCTGCTTCTGTTTCTGCTTCTACCACCACTGTAGCCCATTGCACTAGAGTAATATCAGTCATTACCACGCCAAACAAATCCAAGTATAAGACCTCTTCTCTGTGATCAAGTCCCCCCTGCAGATGAGACAGTGTGTGCGGGGTATCCCCAACAAGGGGTTATAGATTTTTTGTTTGTTTGTGAAAGATCGCCGCCCCGGCTTCCTACATGGTGCTGGATAGATTATCCGGACGAAAGGAAAAACGCCCAGTAGATAGATAAGAGGTATCGTGCAGAGTGAATGAAAGCCAAAGTGAAAGGGAAATAAGATTGAACAGTAGGGCAGATCAGGTAGATGATGCTATATAGATGGATAATAAGCCTTTCATGCGCCTCAGAAACAGATGGGTATAGATTTGGTGTTAAAATGGTACGCCGAGAAAGCCGGGATATTTTGCAGCTATATGTATGGTGTATGTTGTGTGTGCGTGCGGGTTAGATGCGCACATAGTTGGTGGTGCTGGCCGCAGCCTGGTAGTTTTGAGCCGGAGGCAACGAGGGGAACGACAGACGCCCGGCTGTATATATAGAGACACTGCACTTAGCTTGTCTGATCTCAACGCCAGGACGGAAGAGAAGAAAAAGCCGAGCAAGGGAGTGGGTAAAGTAAGTGAAGAGAAGCACTAACGCTCTCGGAACCATTTTGCGAATCTGCCCTTTTCGTTAGCACCGGGCGCTTCGAGGTAAGTGCTGCGGTCATAGAGGTCCTGTATCATGTTAGCACTGTAATTTGAGTCATCTGAGAGAAGGAGAAAGAATAAAGGACTTACGTCATCGTCCTTGTTGATCTTTACATCCAAGATCAGGTTCCGGACCTCCTCGCACTTCTGCCAATTCGGATACGGCGTGCCCTGCGCGCGTTGTACCCCGACGATCACTTCTCCCATAATCTCAAACTTGCGCCAGTTGATTCTTTCTTTGCCTGTAACACCGCTCGGCGGCGGTTCCCTGCTATCTCTTTTCCCCGCAACACCTTCGAAAACACTGACGCCCGGATGCGGTGCAACGGCCGAATCTGTCTTCTTCTTGTCGCCAACGAATGTCGAGTTGCCTTCGGATGCCGACACGAGATCGCGGCGATGCAGCGGGATATACGGTATGCGTTCACTCGAACTATTCTCCCACGCTAACCGGTATGCGAAATGCGACTTTTGAGGCCCCATGAGAATGTCGAGTTTCAAAAAGTCGTGACTAGTATTCTGAGGGACCATATCGCGTGTTGCCAGGAGCCGATGCACCGCTGTGCCCTTGACACCTGCCAGAACGGCGCCTAGCATGTTGTAGTTGTTCAGTTTCCGAAGTTGTCGCGCAATCTTCATCCACTTCTCCATCATTAGCGCCCTGTGCTTCGGTTTGTCGCGCATAAGGATGTAGTTTGTGACGAGGAATGCAACATGGTTGAAGTGCTCCGTCATGCGTGTTACGTTCTCCAAGTTCTTGCACTTCTTCTTCTCTTCTGTGTTGAGGCTGACGTGGCGTACAAGATCTCGTGGCCGTACTGACATGAACATGATCCAATCTATCCTCGTAAGTTCTCTCGCAACTGCTTCATCAGATTCGTTCATGAGCTGGTGCCACTGTATCTTAGTGAGGGGCTTGATTGGGTTCGGCTCCAGCTGTCGAGCTAACCTCTCGTTTCTCTCAACTTGGGTGAGAAGAGTCTGTGAAGAGCCCATGGAGCCGTTCGTAGACGGCGCCCCGCCCGTTACGCTGCTTCGAGCAACAGACATCCGATCGGTAGCAGAACCCATAGACATGTGGCCGAGCGCTCTTTGGAAATCGTCCTCTTCAGAGTCTTCGTCAAGTACGTTATTGTGGAACGACGGTATCTGTTCGTTCTGTGCCCGGTACCGATCGCTACACGCCCAGTCTGTATCATCATCTTCATTAACCATGTCTAGATCCCGGATGATTTCAGTTGCCGCCACCGAGAACTCGCGGTTTGACGCCAAAGACGATGCGAATCTCCGCATTGTTCGACGTGTTGTTGGGTAGGCAAAGTCGCCAGGATAGTAAGCCACCCACTGTGAGAGGACGGCAAGGTAGCGAAGCTGGGCAATGATGCGAATCATAGGCAGGTCCCTCGCTTTTTTGAAGGCTTCAAAGCGTTTCAGAATCGCTTCTAGGAGCTGTCCCGGTGTTGCGAATCTCCGATATAGCGCGAGGAAAATGGACACAAACTTGGTGTCATTCTTCGACATGGGTTGCGCGAGTAGGCGGTCGACCAGCTGTTCGAAGGTATAGCCGTTCTCGTCCGATGGCATCTCTGACATGACGCTTTGTTCTGCGTCGGAACTCTGGTCCTCGGATTCCTGGGACTCGTTTCCCGGAGATTCTTCGGCGTTGAAGAATGTCTTGTTCGCGTCACTGGGCATGTAGCGATGACCCTTGATATCACCAGTGGGGCGTGGAATCCTCGTGGAGATTTCGGAGCTGGCGCGCTCATGTTTGCGGTTCCACGGGTCTTTCTGTGTCATGGACTTGACAGTAGATGAACTGGCCCGCTGTCGTGTCATAGCTGGCGCGTGTCAACACAGGTCATGGCAAAGGGAATTCCATTCACGGAATGCACGACACTTTTTTTTCTTGCTGCGGAAAAGAAGGGAAAAACTTACGTCGTTTCGCGGCGATGGCTGCTCGTGTAATCACGGATAGGCATCCTCGGTGAGTCTCGGGCGACGCCTCGGACGTCTGAAACACGCTCACGTCCCCAATGAAGGACTTTGCCTTGTGCTCGACAACGGAAGGGTCGACCTCGCGATGGGCGGGATGTTGGTCGCATTTGCAGGCGGCGAGTATGAAGGGCAGATGGGCCTTGGAAAGGGTGCCTGCCAAAGCTCAGTCAGCGCGTTTCATGCGGAGACGCGTCCCACGCCGATAACAGGGGTACGAACTCAGCATTTCCGGGACCTTGGCCAGGCTCTCCTGGCTCGTGACATCATAAACGGTGATAGTCGCGTCCACGGGTGGTGTTGGGGCGTCGTGCACCGTCTCGGGCCACTTGATCGTGTTGCGCTCCCCCACGTGCACGTCGGCGAAGGTCATCTCGAGAAAGCGCACAGTGTAGAGCGCGCCGTCAATGGTCATTTTGCGGAAGCAGTCGCGGGGCGCGGTCGTGTCGGGCAGCCCGAGGGCGCGTCGTATGAGGGTGGATTTTCCTGTGCCGCGCGCGCCGATGACGGCGATGATGATGTCCTGCATCGCAACATTCACAGGCTCTGGAGGCGCATCGCCCGCCCGCCGGCAGTTCGCGGCGCGCGTGGGAGACAGCGGCCCCTCGGTGGCTGAAGAGGACTCGGCACTGCTGTCCGCCTCGTCGTCGTCGTCGTCGTCTTCTTCCTGCACCACGGACACCGGCGGCTGGGGGAAGTGGTAGCGCTGGAAGAAGGCGTCGTCGGCTATCTCCGCGCCCTCGGTGTCTTCGTCTGTGTGGCCCGAGCTGCCGTCCTCGCTCTCGTCTCCGTCCTCATCCTCATCCTCATCCTCGTCTTCATCCTCGTCCTCGCCATCGCTCTTGGACAAGCTCGGAGTCGAGGATGCGCGCGTCTTGATGCCGGGCCGCTGAGGCGTGACCACAGCACTGCTCTCTCGCCGCAGCGGCGGCGGCGACTGCACCCCTTTGCCCTTCTCGGCGCGTTTGGCCGCCGGCGGATGCACTGCCCTCCCTCCAGTAGCGGGCATGGCTCCAGTCGGGGCCTCAGTCGAAGATGGCGGGCGCAGGCGATGGCCGGTACGACGTGCTGGCGGGCGTGAAGACAAGCCCCAGGCGCAGTGGGGACATTGGAAGCGGATGTGCAGCCAAAAGAAAGAGCAAAAAGAGCAAAAAGAGCAAAAAGGTGTCGTCCTAGCAGTTGAACAGCTAGCTCGTGGGTACTAGTCGATGTGACTTCAGCGGGGAGATGCTTCAAGGTCCTCGGCCAGGGTCTAGCCTTAGCGAGCCCTAGTGCCCGAGGACATCCCACACTTCTCTCCACATGGGAAGCATGACATATCTTCACGCAATAAAACCTTAAGAGATACCCCGTCACATCACACTTCAGCCCCCAATGGCCTCACAGCCCGCGCACCACCATTCGTCTCGACGCCTGCCGCCTTACATGCTACCAACGACCTGCCACCCCTACTTCCTGCTAATTGCCGAAATTTAACGCTCTCTTCTAGTACTCGCTACTAAAACGTAGAGATCTTACCGGCTATATAGAGCTACTGCCTATTCAGGCCTTACCCATATATTCTTTTACTAATACTAGTTCACTAAAATAACTCCTTTTTTTACCTCAGTATATTAGGGTTGCGCAAAGCATGCAGTGGCCTGGTAGCAAGATTGAATTGATAGAGAGCTATGAAGACACACTGACAAGATTTCGGTGTGTCTTGCTGTCTTGCTTATTTAGCACACTAAACAAGAAGGGATACTACTACTACTACATGCTAAACAAATGTAAGCGCTTTTAACACTACAGTACCGTTCCTCTATGATACATTTCTTACTATTAACTAAGATAAATAACTTAAATACCTTAAGGGTTTAGGTAAGTTTCGACTACAAGTTATAGGCTATACTAAAAAGAGTGAGGTTAAGAGGAACAAAGAGATAAAGTGTAGAAGGAGGTATATAACGCTAGGTAAATAGGGAAATTAAGGCCTTCGTGTAGCCTATAAATCTACAAACCTAAGACTACCCCGTCGCGTGATTCAATTGGCCATTCGCTCGAGCATAGTTTCTCAATTATTGCCAGGCACCCCTCCCATAACGGCGAGCATCAGCAACCCCCTATCCATCTGCCGCCAGCCACCCAGTTATTGCACGGTATCTAGTTATTGCGTGTTCGCTTATTCGCCTATTAAAAAAAGGCCGCGCTTAATTTCTATTTAGCGTGCGCAATAACTAGGTGCCGCGCAATAATTGGGTATCTCGCGGTACTGCTGCGCTTGTTTCTGCACGCCTATAAAGCATGTCACATATAGCTCGACTCCGCTTCTTAGTCCGCGACCTAAGCACCCATCATTGGGGTGTCGCTTGGGAATGCGGGTGGGATAACCCAGCTGTCAACATGTGTTGTCAGTCTCCTGAAAATAAGGTTTACACAAACAACAGCATCTTCTACTACATCATAACAACCCTCCTGTAGGACGTCATCATCCAAGCAAGTAGATACTAGCAAGGAATAAAGAGTGTGTAGATTCCCACGTTTCGAAACTCACATTCAAAGGTACGCCGATTGATCAATAATTTTAGTTCCTCCAACAAGCTCCAACAAGCACATTATCCACCCATCCCTTCTCTTCTCTTCTGTCCTCTTCTTCATCCCTGCAGTCCATAAACCCAAGAACCCAACCACCACAACATCCCCACACCAAAATTCTCTCATTTCCCCCCAAATCCAAACACTGCTACCAACCCACCAAAACACCCCCGCTCCTTCTCCTTCCCCTCCACCCCTATCCCCGTCCCCGTCCCCTTCCCCACCTTCAACAATTCCCTCTCCCTCTCTCCCTCCAGCTGATTCGCCCGTCGAACCCGCTCCTTCATGTCCGCCCGTCGCATACCGTCGAATTCCGCTCTCGCCTCGTCTCTCTCTGCTTTCCACTGCGTTAGGCTTTCCCGCTTGGGAAGGGAGCGCGATTCGTAGAACTCTGGTGCTCGGCGGAGTTTGTCGGGGTTTTTGTCCACGATGATCTTACTCGTGTTGATAGTAGTGGTGTTGGTGTTATTAGTAGGTAGAGAGGAGCACTGGGGCATAGGCTTGAGGTTTGAATGGGAGAGAGGACGATTGTGCAGAAAAGGGTCACGATGATGTGGGGTGGAAGACTTTTGCAGTGATGAGGTACGGCGCCGCGTAGTGGTGGGGCCCGCTGTGAGTGCAGCCAACGACTCAAGTCTTGCTCTCTGGACTTCGACTTGATGGGCTGGCATGGTACATGAGCGCGACGACGTGTGGTTCGGAGGCTTTGAGTCGTTGTGCATGCAAGGCAGGGACGAGGTACGTGAATTCGAGCTATGTCTCGATATGACTGCCTGGCCCACACCCGTCCCAAACTCGGAGTACAAATTCGGACTCGTATAGTAGCGGTACGCAGGCGGAGCCAAGACCACCGGCATTGGAGGCGTAGCCTGCGACGTAAATGACTGGTCAGAAGAAGAACCCGACCGCGATCTTCTCACAGCACTCTCATGGGTGGAGTGGTACGAGTTGAAGTCCGTGCTAGCCTTCTCAGAGGACTCAGTGTCGTAGCCACGATGGTCGGGGTATGCAGCTGTAGTCCCAAGACTAGCTTGTCGGTCAAGCGGTGGGCGAGAGCCAGTGATGGAGCGACTGTTGCGGAGTAGATGTCGGTGGCTCGCGTACGATCCGAGATTACTCTGACTTGATTCTCGCGGTGCTGTCTGGGGTAGAATGGGATAACTTCCATCTTGGGGCTTGGGGCTCAAGGGCTGGCGCCGGCTTGTTGCCTCGCATACTGCTTGTTCGCGTTGGATCCTTGCTCGTTCCCTTCTTGCGTTCCAGCCCGCTTCATACTTGCTCGTGTCGACAGCCGGAATTGCCTGCGTTGACTGTGAGCGGTGTGACACTGAGGTGTGCGTTGATTGCTCCGTAACCAAGGCTTGTGTCTGGAGAAACTTAGGGGCCGAACAATGCTGTGGCAGGCTTCGTCGCTTGTTAAGATTTTGATTTCTTTTTCCGATCCCGGGGCTGTTCGTCTGGTTCCTTTGCTCTTTTCGTTTGTTCGCGATGAAGGAGTCGAGGTCAGGAGCCGCACCATCTGTTACAGACAGCTCACTGATGGTGTGAAGGGTTCGTCGTCTTCCCTGCAGCTGTTGGCGCTTCAGGGAGTGTGGGGTGGCGGAAGGTGTGCCTTGTGGGCGAGGCTTTTGAAGAGGCATGTCCGGTCTTCAGCTTTGATGAAAGGAAATGCAACTACTCTCGTCTAGCTCTTTAAGTCAAATTGTAAAATATTGGCTGTGAAGAACTGCCAATATGACACCTCCAAAGTCCAATTAACAACAGAGGGCGGCTCGCAAAGTCAGACGTGAGAATCACGACAAGAACGAATAGTTCCAGCGGGAAGCAGCATATCCATTACCATGGTCACCTCGATAGAATCAAGTGAGAGTATCCAGTACGCAGCGATCCGGGTCGCAGATGGCACTGAATATGAACGAGCTGTCCTCCTTACAGACGGCGCGTATCGAGGCGCGTTATCGGTGGGGTTCGGAACAGAGCTGAAGGCTGTGTGACGACCTTGCTCCGGCCCGGGTCGCAGATGATCAAAAAATCCGAACCTTTCGTTGGCGTTCCACCATTTGTTAAAGACACGTAGACACTATGAACGGACGGTTGTGTTGCTTGAGACGGGAGCGAATTCGGCGCCCTTTGACAAAATTCCTATAGACATTTAGATGGAAATTCTTAATTTTAGCCAGTTTTTGCCAAGGCTGGGAGGGCGGTCGAGCCGACATGGACGCATGCGCCTCGAGAGTGTTGAGGAAGTTCATTTTCGTATTTTGAGCATTTCAAGTATATTCTGCCGATAGAAACGATCAAGGCCAATGCGAAGCAACTGCTAGGAGCACAATGAACCGGATGTCGATCATATCGGGAGAAACCTTGGTTCGGCGTCCTAAGCGTGTTGCACGGAGATGTATGACATGCAGGAAGCCACCGTGTCCCACGACCCTGAACCAGCTCCACGGAAAAAAGAAAAAGTATAGCAAGCTGAAGGAAGAAAATTTGAGCCTTTTCCAAGAGGATGCGGACGCGCCGCAAGGTCGGTTCTATGTGACGTTACGTAACAGAGGGTCGAGCCACCAACTTGATGCATTGAGTGGGGAGTTGATAGATCCTCGCTCGATAACTATAAAGTCGATGCAGAAAGTGTAGAACCTCAGGTGTCTGAAGAGGTTACCGGCTTTGTGTATACTCATCACAGAAGCGGTATGTTAAGTTGAGGTGAAGAAGGGTCCTCGCGCCAGTTGGCAAATCTGAAACACGGCATCACCACGTTTCTTGCGACCTTCTCCGTGGCGAACACGATGCGTGTAGTGTATCTGCGGGGATATCAGTGCACGATCAGTGAGCAGGACGCGACAATCGATAGGTTGCAGATGCGTTTGCATCATCAGCAGTCGTCATCTACAACGGCAACATCCGAAGCCTCGAACCAAAATTCCTGCCCCGATACAAAAGTGTCTGCATCGCTATCTGCTTCTCCTTCAACTCTAGGCTCTTCTTCATCCGTTACTGCAGATTCGTCTCCACCTGCTGCTTCAGACTCCTCTCCTCTTGATCTTCCGCTTGAGTGAGTGATCCGTCGATTCTGGTTACGCTCTCTTTTTCACTCGATCCTTGAATGGTCACACTAGTATCTTGATTGCTGCCCATGTTCATCGGTCCCATGTGTGAATTATCTTCTGGACACGGCCGAAGGAATCGTACAGGCCGCGAGCCATTAACTACCAAGGGAAGCATTGTAGTATCGTACATAGGCGGGCTACCCCACAGTTCCCCAGGTGAGAAGTTGCGGAGCAGAGTAGACGCAGGCTCCCACAGAGGGGTGTGGACAGACTCTGAGCGGTGCAGAGTTCGCACTGTGGCATGCGCGTCTGGAGTTGATCTGACTGTGAGCCCCTTGCTTGCCCCGGGGTTCGGAGTTTGCGGGAATTGTTGAGACGTGATGGACCGTTGTGTTGCCGAACGCTCAGAAGTGGTCTTGATGTATGGACCTGAAGGCATTCCGTTCTTTATCCTCGGCTTCAGCTTAGATGGTACAAGTCTAGACGGAGGAGGCTGGAAGGCTGCATCCAGAGACTGGGATCGAGAGGCTAAACTGAGCTTTAGTTTGCTAGTCTTCGCGGATTGCTGGCTTATATCCAGGCTCGATACATTCGGCTGAGCGACGTTCGGAACACTCTCTCGGGGCTGCTTTGACACTATACCATCCTTTGTGGAAGCCCTTGCTAAAGCAGAACATGGTGGTCCTAGCAGTATAGCGTTTGAAGACTGACGGAGTGGGAAGCGTTGCAGAGCTGGACGTAACGGCAACAATTTGACGGACAGAGAATATTCCTGAGCTTTGGTCGCAGATCTGGGTGCTTTCTGTAAGATCGGAATCGCACTGGGGGCTTGGTTCTTCTTCCGCGCAGACAGTGGGGTGTTATGCCTAGTCACTGGTTCGCTCGCTGAGGTCTTCTTCCCGACAAGCTGAGCAGTTGATGCAGATTGCTCTTTCCTAACGGGGATAAAGCTAGATTGACGCGTGGCAAGAGCCCTGCTTTTCTGATCAGCAGGTGCCGGCGTTGTCGCTTCCTTCTTGATGCCAAGGTACCGCCCCACAACAACATCAACCTGTGATGCGATGTCGTCCAGATCCAGCCTTTCAAATTCTCCAAGCTTCTTATCAAAAACCACCCACCACGCGGCGCCCATTAGCTTGTGGTTGGTCTCTACTGTGCGACAGAATTGCACACCCTCAACCCAGGTAAAATAGGTTTCAAGGCCGCTTTGCATATCCTGGCAGGCTTTTGTAGCAGTCTTCTTGCTCAGATGGATCCAGGGCTCCAGGATCGCTAGCCCCGAACAGCATGGAGCACCTGCAGTGATCTCGTTCCAGATAAAGCGTAGGTGCTCCATGTCCCATCGGCTATTGAGCAGGTTATTGCACGTTATATTCACTATGGCCTTCATGTCTCCCGTCTTCCTAATGGTAGCAGTGCCCACTATGGTGGTGAACTTGAAGGACTCGATCCTAGCGAGAAGCTCCTGGTGATAGTATATAGGTCTCTCAGCTCTGGCTTCAGGTTCAACTACGGTCAGGGCCTGCGAAAGGCGGACTCCCTCGGGGGCAGGGATCCAATCAGGCGAAGGCGCTCGTGTGATATCGCTTTTGCAGATTGACGACAGCGATTTTGCGGAAGTGATAGACGAATGGCGACAAGTGACCGATACTTGCTCACCCACTACTGCAACGGTCGACAGTTCTGTAGGGACAAACACTTCGGAAGTGGTAGGAGATGGCGATTCAGATCGCACAAGATCCCGTATATCCACGGACACCTCGGTGGTGAGCTCGGCTTGTAGCGATTTATACGCGACAAGAAGCGACGGCTCGTCTGCCTCTTCAGTAGGGAAAGCTCCAGGTACCGAAGGCGTGCCTACAGGATCTGTCGCAGCGACAGTCTCAGAAACTTCAAGCTCCCGGACTTTTACGGACTCTCGAGGTTGCGTTTCCACGACCGCAAGGCTCGATGAACTCTCACTGCTGTCTCTCGCTGTGGAAGGCTCGTCTTGCAACGAATTCTCGTTCCTGATCGCTCCATGCCACAGACCCTTCACGCCGTCCCATCCTTCAGCAGCATTAGTACCCACACAATGATGATCACCGACTAAGATACTAACCAGCTACGACCGCCTTCATATGCGTACACAGCCTCCTCAGACCTATGTTCTCCACTGTTTCCAGGTCCATCTGGCGTTTCATATGACGCCAGATGTTGTCGTCGCCGAATTCTTTTGCCGCAGTGAAGGCCGCCATCTACCATCAAATCAATGGGAAGTTGAGAAAGGAGCGATCAGAAAGCTGATGGGAATATTTTAGCTGCTGAAAGATATATTCTTTCGAGGCAGTCACTTTATGGAAGCGCACATGCAGAGTCTGCACCACCTCTGTGTGGCTCGACAATCCCTTTCCATGGGCGTTCAGCGAATAGTGCATTGCGAATCGGAATATGTTGGCTATTGACTGGCTCTAATTGCATGGGTTACGGCCCACTGGAGTACGCTGGATGGGTTCGAGCAGGTCGTTACCCGCGAGCGAACAGGACCAAGGTTGAACTACGACTTCAACGCCCAAAAAAGGAGCAAGTCGTTCCATAAACTAGTATTATTTGTTGGTGAGGCAATGCCTTGCTCCATGTTATGTTTGCTCTTATGTGACAGATTGCAGTATGATGATACGCCTATAAAAGACAGCATAAGAGCGCTCCGTTCCCAGACTTTGCTGATATCGGGTGTTCTAGTCGGTGATACTCCACCGCGCACGTTGCGCTATCGCAGCATATATGTGCTGCAAGACCCTGCATTGCGGCCCATGTGCTGAGTGAGGCAGGTCGCATCACGCACGCACGATTCGTAGATCTCGGTACCACGTTTTACGCTGCCCTGAACCAACAAATGGTGAATTGATGGTCATATTCAATTCTTTTCTCCTTCGTATTTTACCCTGAACCCTGCCCGAACCAAGTGAATCAACCAAGAGTGGACTCCTGAACACCCAAATAATATTCCCCACGAGCCATATCCAATGTCGCAGGGTACCGAATCGAGCCGGGGGATCGTGAACTTCGTGGGGGAGGGGGATGCGACATCGATTATGCACTATTCACTGTTAAGTTCAGTTATGCGTACCCGCCAGAAACGCTGGCGAAGGTAGTAAAATGGGGCAGCGGGCCGCGCCGCAAACTGCACGATGAAAGCCAACGGGATCTTATCGAACATATGATGGTAGGGATCATTGGCTGTGCAATGCCAATTAGCGCCGCCCATCATCTTTCCGCAAGACCATCGTCGCTTCCGCTCGTGCAATATGCGGGGTTGTGTAAGCGAGAATAAGGCTTGGGGGGACTTACTACAAGCTCAGTGTGAGGTCGCCACGGATACTCGCTTTGAGCTCAATCTCAATCTCGAGGTTCGCCTCCAGCGTCAACTTCAATCCGTCCTGATCCTTCAAGTCGCTTCCGCCGCCTTGCTTGGGATCCATACGGTACGGCTGGTTGGGGTCCGATCCACGCATTGGGATCTCTCCTCGCATCGCTCGCGCATGGGTGACGGGTCCGTCCATTGATGTGCTATCCGGTCCGATACGCTCGAACATTCCCATCTTCTGGAGGTCGCCATTTGCGTCGGCCTCTTCAAGAGCTTCTAGCGACGTCGTATGCATGTATTTTCCGTCTTGCCTGCCCTTTTCGATGCGCTGGCGGCGGGCACGGCGTGATGATGAACGAGAGCGAGCAGATTGGAGGCCAGCTTCGCGCTTGTCTTGCTTCTTCTTGTTTACAGCTTTCTCTTGCTGCATCGTCGTGCGCTCATGCGGTTCAGAGTCTGAGCCAGAGTTTTGATCTTTGTCGGCCATGTCGTCTGGTATTCTCGCTATCATTCAATTTACTCTTAGATAGGCTGTAGGGGGATGAGGCCGTGAATAGTGCCGTATGTTTAACTCAGATGGAGGGAAAATCAAGATTTGTCGCTAAAGTACTTGGGTTGTTGGACAGGACATGTGTCTAGCAAACCGAATTCGCCGACTCGCTCATCGGAATCAAGATTTCGATAATTGACGTCATGGCCAGATCAGTCAACTGGTACCCACCACATGGGCGACGGGTGTCAGCGGCATGGTACGAGCGTGGCGCGGAGACACGTTCCGTTACAAGCGGATCGCTGGATCGCTGGATTAGCTTGCGCGGCTTGACGTAAGCACAAGAAAACTGGCAGTAAACCGTGCCAAGTTGGGTGAACGAGCGGGGGGGGGGTGACGCCATGATGATGGTGCTAAGAGGATGCTTTGAGTGGGTATAAGGTAAAAAAGCAAGTTGGTTAAGACAGGTTATCACATCTGCCTTGTGTATACACGCGGCGCCATTGCTTCATGCATGAGCGTCGGTACCAGCTTCCAGCCGAGCAAGAATTGGATGGGTGATGAAGCTCTTGAAAACTTGTTCACAGGTCAGGGGGTACGTGTTGTAATTCATGATTTGTAGTATGCTGTGCACATTACGGATAAATATGGTTGCACTACGAAAAGATCGGGCCAAAATAAACGCCATCCACCTTGATTTGGGTTCAAAATTCAACACCAGAGCCGAAATAGACGGTACGGGTCATGTATTAATCGTTGTGAGAAGCTTAGTTCCTACTCAAAGTCAGCAATGCAAATTCGTGAGGTTTGGCCATGTGGTGACTTACAGCAATCCGAGCGTGAGATCACCGTGGATCTTGGCCTTGAGCTGGATCTCAATGTCGAGATTGAGCTCCAGCCGCAGTCTGAGCTGCTCGCCGCCGCCCTTCTCCTCTTCCTCCTCCTTGCCGCCACCACCACCGGTCAGACCTCCAAGAGCCTTGCCTGCAGTGTCTCCGACCTGGTTGACAGCGTTACCAGCCGTGTTCTGCACCATTTCGCCAGCGCCACCGACTGCGTCTCCTCCAGGGACGTTCTCAGTGATATCGTCAAGCGGGCCTCCTCCCTTTCCGCCCTTCTTCTGGCGCTGGCGGTTGCGACGGCCTCCGGATTGCGAGACATCTGAGCGCGCATCTGATTCCGCGCCAGATTCTGCGCCTCGTCGGCCTCGGCCACGGGATTGGCGGCGCCTCGATTGCGACTTCGACTTCTCTTGTTGGGGTTCATCCGAGTCGTCGGCATCGGCGTTAGATTGCTTTTTGGATTCTGCGTCCTCTTGCTCAGCTTTCCCTTCGCCATCGCTTTCGGGGGCAGGAGTGGCGTCAGGAGTGGGTTGCTGTTGGGGCTTCTTCCCGCCCAACTTCTTCGGTGTCTTCTTTTCGGTTTTCTTACTCGATGATTCCGCGCTGCCCTTTGCTCCTACGGAAGCATTGGCATCCGCCTGTCCCTCTCCAGAAACTGATTGCTTCTTCTCTTCGACAGTGTCCGCCATGTTGAGCTAGTGTGGTGTTCAGAAGGATTGGGGAAGTGATGTTTTTTGGTATATGCGCAAGATGCAGTGATATGAATGTGCCGAGAAATGACAGGAACCTGCGGCAACGGGAGCGATTTGTTAATAAGAGGAAAACAGAAGAGAACCAGGAACCGGTTTGAAAATCCGAAGGTACTTGCGACCCTTGGCTTGCACGAGCCACCCGTCATGCAGTCTGACGCACCATGTGGCACCCACATTCACTCCCCGCCACGATGAGAGCGGCGGCCTTCGCAAAACCTGACCCCATCCCTGCGCGCATTAGAAGCTGGGACGATCTCATGTGCAAAACTTCTGGCTGCATGTTCCGGTCCCAAGCTCTTGTGTGCTAAATTCTCGTCTGCCTGTCATTGGAGCGTTGCGAAGACAGTTAACCTAATTTCGATGAATCAAGCAACACGTCACGCCACATTCGATTGACATGAATGCTTTTGGGAAACCTGGAAACCGGAGCTTGCAGCTTGATGCGGGTCCAAGGCATCGCCTCGGTTGAGGAACCGATAGGTCTCGCACCAGCGTTGGCGTAAGTCTCACATAATTTGTGCCGGGTCCCGGGTGACGCAATAGTAAACGTCAAGTGAAGTAATGCTAGAAGAGCATATGCGGAAGTTGTTGCAAAAGGCGTTGTGCTAGCGAACGTTGAGCAGGAAAGGCGGCAGCGAAGAGCAACGACACGTTCGTCGTGCTCCGATGCCGAGCCGGGAAAGTGCCAAGCATACAACATGTGACGCTGTCACTCTCATTACCACACCACTGAATCTCGAGCTCTAGCATCAAAACGATCAGTATGACGACCCCAGAAGAACAGGATGCTGCTGCCAAGCAGCGAATCATCAAGCACATGAACGCAGACCATCACGATTCGGTATACGCCTTCCGTAACACTGAGGTCAAGCAACGAGAGTCTAATATCGACCGCAGATACGCCGATACATGGAAGCCTATAACCAAAAGTCCTTGTTCCAGAGTCGGGACGCACAAATGACCGATATCGACCTGAAGCAGATGAAGTTCAGCTGCTGTGGCCAAGAAGCCGTCGTCGCCTTTGACCCGCCTATGAAGTCTCTCCGCGAAGCCCGCGAGCGCGTCGTACAGATGGATAAAGACGCACTGCAAATCCTAGGCCGCAGTAATATTTCCATCACAACCTACATCCCACCTTATACGCGTCCAGGCCATCTATGGAACTTCACACAATGCTCACTCGCCTTCCTTCTCTTGCCCCGGCCCGCAAACTTTCAGCCTGGGTCACTTCTCTACGATACTGTCCTGTTCCGGGTACCGGGTTTCGTAAACCTGGTCGCGCAGATTGGCTGGATTGTATTTGCAATTATGCTGCCTATCCATGTTGCTGAAACGGGTATCATGGCGAGGAAGTTGGCGAGGCATGGATGCACGTTCCTGGATGGGGTGTGGTGGAAGTGGATGGGGAGTTGTTTCGTGGAGGGTATCACATCGTTTTGGAGACTGGATGGGCTGATTGAGGAGAAGAAGAGGGAGAATGAGGCGAAGAAGCACTGAAGTAGACATTCACCCCCTCGACGACATTATGTAAGGACCTAGCCCCGTTCACACAGACCACCCACAACCGTGATTTTAGAGCGAGATGGCCGCGACGTGCAATAAGTGATCTCTCAAGTCAAAGAAGTGAAAGTGGTAGCGCGATGTTGGTGTGGAGGGGACCTTCCCCACACTTGGCCTATCGCAGACCCCTGTCGCCGATGCGGAGCGTCATATCTTTTTCATGAGCGCGAACAGTCACAACGAACATCCTCCACCCCTCCTCTCTAAACACTCAAGATGACTTCCGAAAAGAAAGTAGCGGAGAATATGCTATGGGGAGGTCGATTCACGCGTAAGTCTCTCCACTCGTTCAATTGGTCCCATCAGCATTCACTCAATATGGCCGAGCTAAGACGCGCACAGAGGGCCTCGACCCCGTCATGGAGCAGTACAACGCCTCGCTACCCTACGACCGGCTATTCTACGCCGAAGACATCGCTGGCTCCATTGCATTCGCCCGCGCCAATAAGAACAACGGCATCCTCACCGCCGACGAGTTTGCTGCCATTGAGAAGGGCTTCGCACAGATCAAGGAAGAATGGGCGTTCAACTCTTTCGAGGTCAAGGCCAACGATGAGGACATTCACACTGCCAACGAGAGGCGGCTGAGCGAGATCATCGGCAAAGATATAGGTGGAAAGCTGCACACTGGGCGAAGCAGGAACGAGCAGGTGGCGACGGACATGCGACTGTGGCTGAGGGAGCAACTGCGGACAATGGAGGCTTATCTGAAGCTCTTGATCAAGACCTCAGTGCAGCGAGCAGAGGCCGAGATCGACGTCCTGATGCCCGGCTACACACACCTGCAGAAAGCACAGCCAGTCCGCTGGTCGCACTGGATCCTCTCGCATGCGACTGCCTTTGCATCCGAACTCGAGCGTCTCCGAGAAGTCATCAAGCGCGTCAACCGCTCTCCGCTTGGCTGTGGTGCCCTTGCTGGCAACCCCTTCAACATCGACCGTCACGCTATGGCCAAGGAACTTGGCTTCGAAGGCCTCTGCACAAACTCGCTCAACGCCGTCGGAGATCGCGACTTCGTCTTCGAGACGATGCAGTGGGGCTCCAGCTTCATGCTCAAGATGTCTCGCTGGGCCGAGGACCTGATCATCTACTCGAGTCTGGAGTTTGGCTTCGTACGACTCGCCGACGCATACTCGACCGGAAGCTCGCTCATGCCGCAGAAGAAGAACGCGGACTCCTTGGAACTCATTCGGGGCAAGAGTGGTCGTGCTTTTGGGCACATGGCGGGTTTGTATGTCACCATCAAGGGCCTGCCTACGACCTACAACAAGGATCTGCAAGAGTCGGTCGAACCGCTCATCGATCACATCAAGACTGTCAGCGACTCCATTCAGATTGCTACTGGTGTGCTCTCCACTCTGAATATCAATGCGGAGAAGATGCACGCCGCGCTCGCCCCCGAAATGTTGGCTACCGAGTTCGCAGACTACCTTGTCCGAAAGGGTGTGCCGTTCAGAGAGGGTCACCACATCTCCGGTCGCGTCGTTGCGTTGGCCGAGGACGAGAACGTACCCATGGACAAGCTGAGCTTGGAGCAGCTCAAGGGAATCGACTCGCGACTAGGCGACGATGTTGTCGAATGTCTGGATTACGAGCGCGCAGTAGAGCTGAAGAACGCAACAGGTGGCACTAGCAAGAGCGCTGTTATGGAACAGATTGACATCCTGAAGAGGATGCTCTAGATGTTCGTGTGAGCAACGCAGAATCGGGATGGACGCAATGCGCGACGCTTCGGACGACCATCTCACGAGATATGACTGTTATATCATGAATAATACTGCTAGCTCTGCACCGTGTTGATATGTAAGCGAAGTCTCCACCTTCTCGTTTTCTCCTTCTTTCCACATATCGCACAACACACAACATTAATCCTTTTTTCAAAACTACGATACCGGTAATACTTGATTCGAACACTGGCACGAATCGCGTTGCGCCGTTCTTCTGAGTGCATGATTTGCCTCCTACGAACAGGCAGAGCATCTAATCTCGATCCCGAAGTCACTGCGGGATGCTGCTTGTGGTATATGTCGTCATCTCGATGGAGACCTTGTGCCTTCGTTCCTGGACCAACCGAGAACGTTACGGTGGTACTCAACTGCGGTGGGCTCACGCTGGTTCGGGCTTCATCTCTATGCTGGTTCTTCAGTCAGCATTCGTCTTCCACACTTGTTTCGCTTACGGACCCAGGAATTGCTCAACCGGCTCGAGAGGAAGTAGTCACAGACTCGATGCTACGTCTTGTTTCCAGCGACCGACGAAGCATAGGTATGCGACTTGCTCAGAGGACCTGCTACCAACTTCGTTGAAGAGGGCACGAAATCTTCACGATTTGCGTTTGCTTTCTATGTCGTTCTGATATATGGCCGAATATCTTGCTCTATTGCATCTAGTGTACTTTTCCAGTGCACTCCGCGAACAAGACAGCCACTAGAGAGCTTCAAGCTCTGTAATATGTCGGCTATGAGATCCTCATTCCGTGAGTACGATGAGCAGTCGATATGTCCAATTTCGGGTGCGGAGGAGTGGATCGCCGCGACGCCCCTGTTCGAGGCTGTGGGAGCGTCACAAACGAGTCCTGAAGCCATGCTAAGAGATAAACAGGGATGTTTTATGTTTTCAGGTCAAATTGTACGCATCTGTAATCGCGATGGGAAAACCTCGAAGTGCTAACGATTCAAGATCACCAGATTGCTCGTCATATGCGTTAGCTACCAAACGAGGAGCTGTGCGACAAACATCAAGCCATCTCTATATCTATCACAGAACAATGCACTGTCGGAGGACTTTGACCCGCTAGGGTACCATGTCATACAATGGCTTGCTAGCTTCCGCCTGTGCCGACGTGCATCCCGCAGCCCTTCATGTTAGCACATGGCCAGAGCTTCGTGGAGTTGAGTAACCTCGCCTTGACACGTGCTGTTCATTCCTGGCGCTAAAGGATGATGTTGCGCCTTATTCGCACGCCATGTACAAAGTTTACAACTTCCGGTGCTTGGAGGGACTAGCCACTCGGGTACAGACTCGACAGAAACAGCCGATAACATGCTCAGGGGAGAGCACATGGCACGAATGTATCTGGGATTTCGAGGATTTCGAGGCCACGTTCGAGTGTTATCTTGGCTGTTCGTGAACGCAACTATCGTCCGCCAAATGTTCTTCTAGTCGGGTACCGCCATTCCTTGCGACCGGCTTCGAACCAAACCAAACCAAACCAACCAAACCAACCGAAACCTAAGTAAAGGCAATGAAAGACACGGGATTCGTTCTGCCGCCGTCCGTTGCCTGCAGCATCGTAGTCCGTCGATGTATACAGCTAAGGCTGTCCGCTTTTATGGCATTGATGCCGATATGGCGGGAACTCAATCAACTCCATACTGCGATCAAAAATCTCTGCTCTAGCAAGATTGTCGTTGGAGTGTGGAATTACCCTTGAATATGTTTGCAAACTTTAAGTCACACCTTCCACGTCACTTTCTTCCCCAGCAACTGCAATATCCGAGCTCGAATTTCGTTTTATTCCATCACCTATCATGGTGTACAGTTCACGATTTGAAGCGTTCCGAAGCTCGAAGTCTCTGACCCTCTTTACGATATGTACTGCTATGTTTACAGATGCCTTTACCTACGGAACTCTTCGTACTCGAGCTTCCAACAAGATACACAGCACTATGCGCGTGGTATGTTGACTGCACACAAAGCCGTCGCCTGGCTTGGGATATCGGCATCGTTCTCATCCTTATTGGGGGTCTGCTCTTTGGCCTCTCTACTGACATCGCCATGTTGATATGCAGTCGGATTCACCACGGGCTCTCTTCGTCAGTACTATACATGGTCGATCTAGCCGTGCTGGTCTATATTATACGCAAAGAAAGAGTCGGGCAGTGGATGGGCACCGCGATGAGCTGCAATAATAGTGGTATCATTGTTAGTCCGCTGCTGGGGGGTATTGTGTATGGCAAAGCTGGGAACATGGCCGTGTTTGGCATCATGTTGGGTTTGGGGGCGATTGATATTGTGTTGCGGGTTTTTATGAAGGAGCGGCTGAGGAAGACGGCGATGTTCACACAGTCCGCCAACGGTCCTGGGTCGCCTATGGGACAACAAGGGGAGGAGAATGAGAGATCCGGCCTCTTCAGCAACGCCATTCTCCCACCTAACTACCACGCAGACCCGCAAACCGCGGCAAGAACCAGTTGCCTACCCGGTATCCTAGCCCTCCTCGCCGCGATCTTCGGCATGTTCATCGATGAAACCATCATAGCAGCGCTCTGCGCCACGCTCCCCGTCTTCGTGTATTCAAAATTCCACTGGACTGCACTCCCAGCTGGCCTCCTCTTCCTCTGTATCACGATCCCGGTTTTCGGCGGCCCCCTCGCAGGAGCTTTATTTGATCGCTTCGGCGCATGCTGGATCGCCGTGAACGGCTTCACGGTAAGCGCACCGGTGCTAGTTTTTATTCGGCCTATCAAGAACGACACACTAGAGCATGAGGTTATATTGTGGGTTTTGCTTACTCTAGCTGGCACGACGGTGACGTTTTTCCTTGCGCCGCTTGGGGCGGAGTGCTCGTTTGTTGCCGAAGAAGTGTCGGAGAGCATTGGTGTGATTTATATGCTAGTAGTTTCAGTCTAATGAATTGCGCACTCGCGAGTGCCGGATTGTTTGGACCGTTGGCGGCAGGTGGGGTGGAAGTAGATGACTGTTGCGCTGGGGTGTTTTTGCGCAACGGGGATTATGCCTTGTGCGCTTATTACGGGGAACAGACGAGCTATCAAGATGCTCGTATATCAAGGGGAACATTATTGGTAATAGTGGTAGTAGCAGTAGTAATGGTAGTAGTAGTGGTGGCGGTAGTCTTAAGAGTGTGCAACGCGCCGCAAAGTCTAATGGGAAGTCGGTCATAAACTCGTTATTCGTATATACCCTAACGCCGGCAAATGCAAAGATATAGTATACAACACACCCCATCAATCTTTTTAACCCTCATCATCCTGACATCCTAAACTTCAAATCGCTCCCCCCAAAACAGTACCAACAACCCCCACACCCAGCAAAACTCTCAATCCCCACCCTAACCCCCCCCTCACTCTCACACCTGCACTAGCATACCCCTCTGCACTCCCTCCAGTCCTCCTCACCCCAGCCTTCAAATTAAAACACTCAAACATCTGCGCCCCCTGCTCCTTCTCATAAACCTCCATCTTCTGTGCCAAGCACCCCTGAACAAGGTCCGGACTATCCGTGATGCAGTACTGGAAGCAGCCATCGTCGTCTTCGTTGTTTTGGTCGCCGTCAGGAGCGGAGTATGTGGCGATGGCGTTGATGTGGCCGTTGCAGCAGGCGTCTAGGATGGAGGAGTTTGAGCCACCAATGGGGAGGGCGCAGGAGGGGAGGTTGGTTGGTGGGGTGGGGATAGATGGTCGTGGTTGGCAGGACATTTTCTTGTATCGATGGGTGCGTTGATGATTGGGTTGAAAAGGTGGTTGACGTTGGTGGGTGTTGATGATGGAACGGATATTATGTTGCCTTGATGGTTGTCGAGTCTCGGTGCGTGGTTTGGGTGATTAGAACACGGCTTGCTTGCGTGCTGACTGATGAACCTTTTGTGACGAAGGAAAAGGAAGTCGTTTTAAGAAGAAGGGATCGACGCCGACGCAATGCTGGAAATCTGATCAAAGGAGAAAAAAGCGACCACTTTGAGAAGAAAATGCTCGAAGCGTTCACAGAACACCTAGTTTACCGTCAAGGAAAGTAATGAAGAGAAACGACGAAAGGAAAGTTGATGCTGCAGACTATTACTGCGTCTCCGAAATCATCTTTAAGACATCTTCTGTTCTAAGAATATCTTGGGGTTGTGGATCGGCCAGCGCGAGGTCTTGCACTACGCGCCGACAACTTGGCTGTGCCACATCGTTGGTTGGTCCGCGATGTTTGAAAAACTTACGCGCTAGAACGTCGAGTGGATCCGAAACAACACTCCCTGTTGTGTTTGAAACATAATCATGCCGTCTTGCTTTGCTTTCCGAACGGTTGGGGCACAGCAGGGTACCTACATAGTGAAGAGTATGGTCACGTGCGCAGTCGCTTTGTCGAGCTACCGCAACTGCGATTGACGCTGCATATGCGTAAAGCTACGAGAAAGGCGCTGAGATCGCGAGTTGAGTGGGAGACCTCGAATGTAGTAGAGTTGTCAAATTGAATGCCATCGGATGTAGCTGTGAAGCCCTAATACCGAATTATGCAGCAAGGTTAGTGATCTTAGGAAATGTTTCCATTGGTTCAATCACTCCCGCATCCGTTGATATGATCGGTCGCGCATCATTTTTGGGTCGAGAAAAGTCTGGCTGGAACTACGTAAGGATGGTACCTCTCGAAATAGTCCTTCGCTGCGCCACCAACAAATTCCCTGAGCCCTTAGAGATGGCGCTAGTTGCGGTTGCCGTCGTCCTCGTCTTCATGTGCTGCTGCCCAGGGACTTCTCTTTCGTAACGAGACGCCTCTTTTCTCAAGAAAGAAAGGTATCGGCGCCAAAAAAATAGCAATAACCATGAGCACTAGGCTTGCATTCCTCGTACCTGCGTTCAAAAACATATGTCTGCCCACAAGTGGGAAACCAGCGCCAGCCAGATTTCGGACTAGTCCAATGCCGGCGAGTGCGGAGGCTGAGTAGGTCTTGTAGGCGTCCTCGGTGTATGTCAGGGTCATGAGGACTAAAGTTTAGCTGTTAGCACGATCCCTCCGAGAAGTAGGGCTCCTTACTAAGAGTGTAGAAGGACCAGCCCCAAAAAGTGCTCGCAAGCACCGCAAAGAAGGGGTGTATACTCGGCGTTGCTGTGAGTGCGAAGACGAGAAGAGATACTGGCAGCACAACAGCAGCCAACTTTGCATGGTGCACTCGAGCTTCTGGGACGTCCCGATGTCCCGATTGTACGACCTTTCGCTGATAGTGTCGTTCCTGGGAGATGTTCGTGACTAGACCGAGTGTGATGCCCACAACTATGCCAAGAAAGCATAGTCCGACGCCGATGGTATCAAAGCCGTAACCCTCTGGACCGAAGATGATGTGGAACGCGCCGTTGAACAAGAAAGAAAGACCGTACAGGAAGCCGTTGTAAAGCGCACCGAATTGGACGATGGCTTCCGAGGCTAGAAAGCGGAAAGGTCGTGCAAGTGCTGTACGGAATAACTGCTTCGCTCCTCGTTGTTTCATCTCATCTGGTACCTCCAGGCGTTCATCTCCTGACGCCTTGCGCAGCGCTCTCGCTCTTTGTAGTAGGATCACGCTGTGTCTCGTCTCTCCAAGTGCATAGAGCGCGATAACCAGAACAATCCAGAAACTGAAGCAGATGAAGAACATAATGCGGAATACAGCATGCCATGGTCTTTCATGCGCTATGAATGAGAAAAGCACGAAGCCAGTAGGACTGCCACCCGTGGCTGCCCAGAGGAACCACGACATAGCTGGTCCAGTATCATGATGATGGAACAGATCCGCGATAGTGCCCCCAAAGTTCGATATCGTTGTCGAGGAGAAGTAGCCTGAGAGCAGACGTAGTACTAGGAAGGGTCCCAGGCTCTCTACATATGTCGTGCCGAGGAGTAGGACCAGAAAAACGCCGTAAGAGACGATATAAACAGGTCTTCGTCCGAAGTATTCTGAGAGAGGGGCCAGGGTCATCGGTCCAAATGCGAGCCCTAAGACATACATGCTCAGACCCAAAACCGCGACTTGCGGTGACACGCCCACATCTTTCGCGAAGTCGCCGGCGGCAGGACTAAAGCCACTCGCACCCCAAGAAACACTCAGATCGATAGGTATTATGGCAGCTACCATCAGCCATTTCCGTATCCTGGGCCAGTTGCGGGGGTCTTCTGGGTCGTTTGGGCCGAAGGTGATGATGTTGGCTGGCGTGTTCCCTAGTAGAGCTTCATCTTCTCTTTGTAGTGAATCCATCTCTTTTCAACTCGGCCAAGTTTTGCCAACGAAATAATATTTTGCGAACTTCACGCGTGGTGAAGCGTGGGGCTGGTGTTCATCATAAGGTGTGAACGATAAGAGTATACGCATGACGTAATGTGTCATGAGTTTAGCGCGATCGAATGACTCTCCGACTATCAACACAATGAAGAGATATATAGATGCATATCATCACATCACGCAATACACGTGTGATTCGCTGGTGTTTAAAGCCAACTTGATAGATAACCAGAGGAAGGAGAAAGGTGCAGAAATAAAGCTACAGTTGATCATGTTTCGGACTCCAACGTCCTGCCCATGAATGGCCTTAGCATCTAAAAGTTGGGCAAGAGCCCGAACAAAACTCCATATTATACAATGCTCACCCGCCCCAACCTCCACTACCCTGAATACTTGTCGCTTGATGCCCTATGCAACCTCCTCGACCATCCGTCCACCAAACGGCCTCTTACTCGGTTGCTCCATACTGCCAGTAAACACACTACCAACAGGAGCTTGCAGCCAATCGGCTGGTACAGCCAACTGCGTCCCTTTCGCATTCTGGATGTAGCGCACAAATAGTGGGTTTGCCTTCTCTGCTTCGAGCTCGTCTTCTCGGCCAGACTCTGTGTCTTGGATGGCTTTGCGGCCACGCTTCGGAGGCTGTTTCTTGAGGAGACGGTTGATGGTGTCGAGCTGTATGATGATTAGCCAGTGCAGTTGTATGAATGCCTAGAACGTACCTTCTCCTCTTCGTTCCGCTTCTCACTCAGGTTCTTCCTCCGCCGTGCCATCTCCGCCCTACGCATAGCATGTTCCTCGGCCGTGAGGTGTTTCTTCTTCTGTGCTTCGTTCGACAGCGCCATGAGCGCCCCGTCGTCATCCTCATTAACCATGGCCCGTTGTCGCTTGGTCATCTTGCTCATGTCGGGTGTCTGGCCGCGGCTCAGGTCCTCATCGCTGTCCATTTCCGCGTCTAGGTCCCCACCGGGCGTCACACCCATGTCGTCGTCTTCCTCGCCCTCAGCATCTTCATCTTCGCCTTCGGCGTCTTCTTCATCGAGGTCGGAATCGGGCTCGCTAAGCTCGTCATCATCGTCGTCGTCCAAGGCCATGTCCTTGGCTTCGACTCTGTCCTGGGCTTTGGTTATGCTTATTGCTGGCGCTGGTTTGACGGGCATGCGTTGGTTCGGTTTCACGACGATTCGTGGCGCTGGTGTGTCCTCCATGTCGTCGTCTTCATCGCCCTCGGCGTCCATGTCCTCGTCCTCGTCGCCATCTGCGTCTACATCGTTCTCCTCTGAGTCCTCATCCACGTCCATAGCGTCGGCCTCCTCGTCCTCGTCTTCATCTTCCTCCTCATCCTCTTCGCTGTCGACTTCGCGCACTACGCGGCTACTCCGTGACGCGCGCGTGCCTGCGACTATGTTCTTCCTGCTAACGCCCGCCTTTTGGATAGTTCCGCCGGTGGCTTGTCTTAGCTTATTCGGCGAGGATTTGACGGTGAGGTGTATCGACTGGCGTGTTCCTTCGGGCGAGGAGCGCTGTATGACGGCCGCGGCGGGCGACTGATGGGCAGTACCGCGGCGTGTGCGGGTTGAGGAAGCCGTGGGAGCAGCACTGGGAGTTGTTAGAGGAGCTGCGCGCGATCGCAGGCGAGCCATCTTGGTGTAGAGCGATGTCGGGAGTTACGCGGGCAAGAGTGGAGAGTACGAGTAGGAAGGATCGCAACGGCGCCAGATAGGCGTTATGTAGCTTGGGGCAGGGATGTGCACGCGGGTGGCACAGCGTTTGGTGGTGAGGTCGTATTGTACTCCCCGCGCGCAGTCAGCCACATACCTGCTGGTTCCTCTCTGCTCCCATCCGTTTCCTTCAGATTCGTCGTGCTCGGTGCTGGTGCGTCGCATCCTCTTGGCTGCGCGATCTGTCATGTCTATGATCGTATTTACAATATGAAATGATTTCAGGACAGATCCCATTGGCCGTTGCGACAGATTGGCCTTTACTGGTACTTTGCTCTGTATCAGGCTTCAGGTTGGAGATCATCCCCAGAATCCGACTAGGCCAAGACAGGTAAGGCGCTTATACACTAGCTCTTACCTCAATAGGTAAGGTTCACCACGTCGCAGCACATGACTAAATCGATTGCGTGGTACTTTCACGATCATCGTCATGGAGTTCATGGCATAAATTTTCATTTCATGACACCAAATCTACGGCCCGTCCATCTCTCACGCAAGAGCCGTCTTGATGGTATCCTCCAGATTCTCCTTCGGTACTCCAAGCTTCTCGTTCCACAGCCCCGCCGACGAGAAGTCGCCTAACTGCTCATCCAACCCAAAGCAAGCACCCTTGATCAAGTCCGGAATGCCCGAGTAGTCTCCTTTCTGCAGCTTCACCCGTCCCTGCTCAATGAGCTCCTTAGCACTGGCTTTGTTGATAGTCCACTTCGTGCCAGTGACCTTCTCGGCTACGGCCAGGATCTCACTCTGCGATGTCTGGAACCCACTCACGTAGACGTATTGGTTCTTCGTCAGGTCCGCGTTCTCGAGGGCTTTGACCATTGTAATACCGATCTGATGGAGATTTGTAGCCGAGAAGGTAGCCTTGCCATCGTCGAAGATCGTGGCCGTCTTGGATGACGCATCAAAGTCAAAGAAGCCCACCTTGAGACACCAATCGAAGAACGCGCCCGTGATCACGCTCGTCCAGCTAATTTCCTTCTCTTTGCTCTTGAGGTAGTTGACCGTGCCAAACTTGGCTTCGAAGACGGGGACGATGTTGCGGATGCGCTTGTCGGGTGTGTTGCAGCCGAACTCCGAGGGAACGAAGCGCTTCACGCCCGCTGCGATGGCGGCATCGATCAGTTTGTTCTGATCGCCGAGTGCCGCGCCGCCGACAATGGAGATGACAGCGTCTTGGCCCTGGAAAGCGTCTTTCAGGCTGTCAATGGAGTCGTAATCTGCGTGAATGACCTTGACGCCGGAGGGGAAGGTAGATTTGGAACCTTGGCGTGAGAGAATGGTGGTGTTGAAGGAGGACTCCTTCAGAAAGGCGTCTAAGATTGAGGGACCTAGGTTTCCACCCGCCTAGTATTGTCAGTCGCAGTATGATGAGAGTGTGATCGAAACGCACTCCGATGATGATGACGTTCTTGATAGACATCTTGATGGTTGGTTATGGTTTAAGATGGTAGTAAGGTACAAACTTGTGAGTCTTGCTAAGCTTTTGATGCAGAGAGGTTACTAACCCTAGGTGAGCCGACGATCCTTATATACTCCACGATGAGTACGTGATCGCTACTATCATGCAGCTTGAGCTGTGGGGCCCCACATCTTGCGACTTCCGCATTGCTTTCAAACCGCGCTCTGCCACCGCACTGGTTTAGCAATACCAAGACGACCCAAAGCGCAGAATATATTCGGCTGCAACGAATAGATGAACGCTCTAGGTGCAATCGTTGAAGCTTCGCGTCGTGGAACGGACGAAGGTCGGACAGACAGGGTAGTTAGTATGGTCTTGGGGAAGCTCTACTGCCGATTCATCACGCCGTCGTAGAGTATTACCGAATATGGCGCCATAATTCCGTTTCTTGTGTGATATTGGCGTAGGTATCTAACCTTGTTGCGAGGAAGGTTCTAAGGTTGTTAGTAACGGCAGGTCTGCTTACCGTAGCTGACGGCGGAACGCCCGGGACGGTGCAACGCCCGCTTTCCTCTGAGAACACCAAAACTTCAACACCACATAACTCTACCAATATGGAACCAATTGAGGCTGCGCTTGCAGCCCTGGAATCACTGAATCCTGGAGATAGGATCAATTACACACAAATTGCAACAAAATATGGTGTTGAGCGTACAACCCTGGCAAGAAGACACAAAGGCATATCAACCTCCCGGACTACCCGGGCAGAAAACCAGCGTACTCTCCACCCATACCAAGAACAGGAGCTCCTACAGTTTATTGAACGCCTTACTAGGTAAGGCCTACCTCCTTCAAGGTCTATGATCCAGAAATTTGGCTCACAGATTGCAAGAAAAGAACTGGAAGTACACTGGGTTGATCGGTACTGTAACGGGCTCAGCCCGGTTAGTAGTGCGAACTCGGCTGTACAGCCTCGGAGCCACCAACTCTCTGGCTAGGTACAGCCGGAGCAGTATAAGTAGCCGGAGGCTCTGATTTCTAGAGCCTCTATCAAATTCATCTGTTCTACACTAGCTATTGCCCTCAGGGTCCGGCCCCTTACAGGTACATCCAACGTTACCGTGTTGAACTGATATCAAAATGGGCAACTGGCATGGACAGATCACGTCACACAGCCGACTCAGCTGCAAAGTACGACCTCTACTTCAAGCTTCTGGACAACAAGATTTGTCAATACAATATTGAGCCACATCATATATATAATATGGATGAGAAAGGCTTCCTTTTGGGAATAGTCTCCAGGTCAAAAAGGGTGTTCAGTAGAAGGCTGTATGAGGAGGGAAGACTCAATGCTCTCATCCAGGATGGAAATCGAGAATGGATAACGCTGTTGGCCTGCATATGTGCAGATGGATCTTACTTGGAACCCTCTCTCATATATCAATCAACCTCAGGCTCAATACAGGACTCCTGGCTCCAAGCCTTTGATCCTGAAACTCATCAAGCTCGCTTTGCTTCATTACCCTCTGGATTGACAAACAACAACATTGGCCTGGCTTGGCTTAAACAGGTGTTTGACCGCTCTACCAAGGCCAAGGCTCGCTCAAGCTATCGATTGCTTATCCCTGATAGCCATGGATCTCACCTCACAATATATTTTATCGATTACCGTGATCAGAAAAAGATCCCCCTTGCCATCTATCCTCCTCATTCAACCCACACCCTTCAGCCCAGAGGTGATACTAAAAAGATTCAATAGTAGGCAGCCTACTTCAGACACCTCAAGTGATAGCAACTCCTCACACCCGAGCGCCTCTAACTGGAGGAAAACTGAAGGCCTATTGCGTCAGGTTGTGAAGGATAGAGGTGATACAGGTGCTCAAAAGCTTAGTCAGGCCTTTCACGCAATCTCAGTTCAAAAGACTCACCTTGAACAGGAGGCTGAAGGCCTCTGTGAGGGTCCGTCCGACTGGAGGGTACGATCGAAGCTGGAGGGCTAGATGTATGGTACGTAGTCGGGGGAATGCAAGGTTGGTTCTCTGGGATAAGCGGGATCAGGATCAGAGGGAGGACATGAAGACTCCTATCTACTTCTGCGCAAAACTGTTGTCCATTTACATCCTTCTCTCTCCGCTTTCCTTTTCTTCCCCTATAGACCATCAATATATGTGGTCATTGTTGCTGTGGCGGATATGGCTTGACGTTCGAGCCTAGGTCGAGACAATTTTGTTTCGCACTTCGCCAATGCGAACGGATCGATGAATGACAGGCGCGGTCCCATACGTTTGTTCTTGTTGGAGGAGCCTGGGAGTGCCAATGTTCTTTGCTTTGTTCGACCGAGTGGTACATGCAGGATTTGTACATGCGCTTCCGAGATGCGGAACGGAGAGAAGGAGTTGACACAGACCATGACCGGAACAACTCTTGCCTACAGATTCGCCATAATCTCTTCAAGGAGATTTTTCAGTGCAGCGGCTCGTTTCTTGTCTCTTCTAAGTTGCTCAGTCGTGTCAAAGAAGGTGTTTCCCGATACATCGACTTCCTCCTCTTTTCTAGACCCAACGGCAGCTGAGCTCTCCAGACCAACGATATCATGGCAACCTTTCCTCCGCTTTGGCTCTCCTGAGAGGTCATCCAAGAGGTTCAAGAGCGCTGTGGTCAAGCGGCAGTAACCCACATAGGTAATTCCATGGTCAGCCAGAGCGGTTGTGTACTCAATCGGCTCACAGAGGCGAAAGGACGAAATAAAATGCGCGAGCGGGTGTGCACATTGGGTAAAGTCGCAAACACCTGGAATGACCATTCCAATTCCATCGACGAAGCGCTTTTCCGGTTGTTCCGTAATTACTTGAAAGTCCGCTGGCTGTACGGCGGTCTTTCGTTTTTTTGGGTGTGATGACAATGTTGTACTGGTCGATTTATTGAGCCGGCTTATCGCTGAAGGTCGCCGTCTTCCATTTGCCGCGTACCCCCTGAAGCCATCTATTGCGTATATATTAGGCGATGTAGCGGAAGAGGCAAAGCTAGATTCGATCTGATGATCCTTTCACGACACTGGCATCGCGCACACAACAGTTCACTCTGCTCTTGACACCTCGGGTCGCATAAGAGGCCACAGGTTGCCCACAAATCGTGCATAATTCACTACAATGTAACCAAAACACTACAGCTCAGCCCTTTACCACAGCCACGAGATCTTCTACCCACTGATGGCGCAGATTAACCAGGCGAATAATATGTTGAGTGATGATGGGAAGCGCGCGTTTTATGACAGGACGGAGTTTTTGCCTACAGATATCAGTTGAACCAGTAAGGTTGAGAGGGCAAAGGGGCAGGTATGTAAGGATACTGCGGGAGGGCGAGTAGCTTGTGACAGTTATGCGGTAAGCGATTTTGGTTCAATAACGCACCACCTATTTGTTTTATAACAGTTTCTCAGCCCACAGCCCCAGTCCTCGTACAGATACTGTACACACCATCTATGCTACAAACTCCCCATGCAAGCCCATTCATCTCACCCCCCAGGCACAGGCTTCAAATGCCCATCCTTGTCATACTTTGCCTTGAAAAACGTATAACTCAGCGTCACAGTCTCAATGCCCTTCATGTTAATGTCCGTGATAAACTCCGGGTCAATGTAAAAGAAAACAGGCATATCCACAGTCTCCCCCGCGTTCAGCCTCTGCTCCTCAAAGCAGAAACACTGGATCTTGCTGAAATATGGCGCTACTTGCCCTGGCGTCACAGAGTACGTCGCCACCCCGATGATGTCTTCGTCTGACTTGTTGGTCGCGGTGTAGAAGGCTAGGGCGGTTTCGCCAGGGAGAACGCGCACTTCGCGCTGTTGGGGCACGAATTTCCAGGGGAGCACGTCGGAAACGGAGCCGTTGAATGTTATGCGGATGCGGGGGTGCGATTCGACGGGTTTGAGGCGTTCGGAGGGGTCGCGCGAGGTGTCGCCGCCATGGGCTGTGGATTTTATGGGTTGGCCGCCCCAGCCGGTTTCTTGGCATATCTGGGGCAATATGTTAGATGAATATTGCTTGAGGGAAAGAGGCAGTTGAGGGGGGGGGGTACCATTTTGTACATTGGTACGGAGCCGTATGTTATAGCTACGAAACCAATTATTACGCTGAAGACGTAATTCCTCGTAGGTCGTCAGCAGCTGTGCATGACGGCAATAAAGAATTGTGCATACATAACTGTCCTGTTCTTGATCTTATACTGCGCATGCATCTGGTCCATCCGCGGCACAATGCCCTGCGACGCTTGCTTCGTAGTGTTCAGACATCTTCGCGGAGTCAATGTGGGATTGCGGGCGCGAGATATTCGGGACAAGGAACGGGGGCAGGCTGAACATGTCCAGGACTCGAAGATCCGCGAGGAGGATTGCCGGAACGGTATTGCGACAGACATTGCGTGTATGTGTGTAGTTAAGAAGACTCTTGGTGGAGTGATGAGCCATGGAAGTTCGCCGCGGGATTTAGCCCTTTTGGGAATCAGAGAGCTTGGGCCTAAAGTTCGCCCTCTCAAAGATTTGGAGGTAGTCTTCAACATCCACTTGTTGCATGCAACAACTTTCAAATTATAGTCAAAGTACTCTGGCCGTTTTGCGTAATCACTCCCCCTGTGATACCTTGAACATCCCCGATATGGCAGACGCTCTCTGTGGTATCTGCAACGCGCAACCGAAGAAGTACAAGTGCCCGACCTGCGCACTCCCATAGTATGACTCTCATTCCAGTCTCCACATCATGTCTACACCTACTTACTCGCCCAGCTGCTCACTCTTATGCTTCAAATCCCACAAAACTACTCACCCAGACCCCACATCCACGCCCTCGACATCCGCTGAACCCTCCCTTCCCCAACCACCACCCACCGCACCCACACCACGCTACTTAAAGAAGAAAAACGACCTCTCCGTCCTAGCCACGAATCCCAAATTCCAAGACCTGCTCAAAACCCACCCCACACTCCTCGCCTCCCTCCAGCGCGTATACGCAAAGACTATAAAACCTGACCCTGAAGACGAAGCGCGGCGGCGCATGCTTGAGAGGAATTCTTTCAGGGGACGGGGAAGGGGGAGCAGGGGTAGAGGAAGAGGGGGGAGGGGGGGAAGCTGGGGTGGGCATGAGGAGAAGGAAGAGAGGTGGACGCCGAAGAAGGGGGATGCGGATGCGATGGGTCTGCTGAAGGGGATTAGAGAGGGCAACGGGAGGGAGAAAGAGAAAGAGAGTATGGCGGAGTTTGTGGCGTTGGTTGAGGAGCTCTTTGGGCAGAGTGAGACAAAAGAAGGCGATGGGGTTTGACAGAAGATGTGGGACCGGGTTGCTCAAGAGATACCGAAGAGATCAGATACTTCGAGTTGCAGCGTGGTTTGCGAATGGTACAGAAGATGTTGTATTAAGGACACGCAGACCCAACCGGACGCCGAAGTTACGACACCACCAGCCTGAACAATATTCTATCTGAATGGGAGTTTTCCCTTCGAAGGAACCATTGGCGTGCCCTTTGCATGCCGAAGAAAACGACTTCGCGTTGAGAAATGGAAAAATGCAACGAACAAAGCGACCCGGAATGCTGGTGTAAGAATGTCCAAGAATACACGGCTTTGCGGCTTTTGCAATGCTATCCTCTATCCTGCAGAAAGTGGCGAACGCAAGAGGGTGCCGACGTGTATCCGTGGGTCAGCCGAGTGGCCGAGTAGATGCTTGTCGATTCCAAACTCTGGGAATGCTCAGATCGTGGTATACCCAGACTGTTCCAATTAGCGAGATCATCAATCATAATGAATATCGAAACTTACGCTTTCCCACTGCTCCCAGAGGCTCTTATGAGCATGTTTCTTGAGCGTGTCGCGGACACTGTTCAGAAGACCAAAGTCGCCGAAACACTGTGTGTATCTGCATGCCACGCCACGTCCAGAGCTGTCCAGACTGTAATCCCTGTACTTGTCGCCCATCGACTTCAATTTCTCCCAGTAGAAACACACGCTCATGTGCATGAAGGCTGTATTGTCTGGAATTGGCCATAGCAATGCCCTGTCGAGGCCTTTGACGATGATGCCGAGCCTCGTGGCGCCACATGCGGCGGAGTCATTGGTCCGACACCCTCCATCAAGTATCGCGTCATCGAGAGCGATTTGGCATGTGTCCCGTATTGCTTTGAGCGCAGCGAGTCGGGTTTTTTGAAGGTACTCTACACGACATTGTCAGTATACTGGACATTCTTCAAGCTCAGAATGAACATACCACGCATGATATCCGGCAGATCCTCGTGCAAGTGAACAATCCGGTCATCCTGAAGGTTTAAGTAATACTCCGAAGGTTGCTCGAAAGATTCCTCGCTCGTCTCCGAGGGTTCCTCGCTAGTCTCCAAAGGTTCCTCGCTAGTATCCAAAGGTTCCTCACTAGTCTCCAAAGGCTCCTCGCAAGTCTTGGACGGTTCCTCGTCAGTCTCCAAAGATTCCTCGCTAGTCTCCGAAGGTTCCTCCCGCGAGGATCTAGTCAAACCCTGGATATGCAGAGAATCCGGGGTTTCAACCAGGTAATTCATGGCCAATACGCTGTAGAGATAGTCGGAGTCTTCTTTGAGTTGGAAGCGACGAGTAGCGAGTGCCCAGTCCTGGCAGACAGTAGTTGCCGGCCAATACTTCTCATCGCCTTTATGCGTACCAAGCCACTTCGTGCGAACAAAGTTGATCACAATACCGCTGATATCGTACTTGTGGCTCAGCTCAGCAAGATCAATCAACTCGCTCTTCGTCAAGGTCTTGGGCAACTTGTCTTCCATGTAGTGCATGATCCGCAGGATGATCAGGAAGGCGTTGCTGGAGTCATCGGGCAATGTAACAATATCCTGCATGCTCTCGGCATACTCTCCGTTGAACATCACCCTGAATGGCCGACTTGCGAGCCGGAGGGAACCGCTGTTGATCTTGAAGACTTTGGGACCGCTGGCGTGCTTTTCTCCGACTACGAGCATGCGATCGAAGTGAGGATCGAGCACAATGGTATCCATGTGGCCGAGATCGGCGTACGTTCGATTCAGACGTTGTGTAAGCGTTTGGTCGCTCTTAGAGCTGATGCTGCCATTCTTGCTCTCGATGATCATCTCTGGTGAGGGACTGGCAGAGGGAGTAGCTTCTAGAGAAGGGCTGGCGATGGAAGCTTTGCTGGCATCTTCCACGCTCCTGGATGATTTGAGAACGGGTGTGCCGGTGCTGCTACTATTGCTCTCGGTGGTCGTCTCTGGTGCGGGTCTGACATCGAGAGTGGCTTCAAGAGGAGTGCGGGCGCTGTGAGCTTTGCTGGTACCTTCCGGAGCTGCCATTGGAGAAGACGACATGGTAACCTTGGAGTGAATACTGTAGTATGTTGTGATCTTCGCGGTTAGAGGCCAAAATAGTGATTAAATGACACGGTGACAAGTAGGAGTAAGAGCAGGCGAACCGCGGAAAACAAAGCACTGGCGGCAAGAGGAGAGAGAGGAAAGAATGACCCGCCAAACCTCCAATTTCTTCCAATTGCAAGCATGACAGAAAGACCAGCAGTTACCTGTCAGGGCATCCATCGCACCTGGTCATTTTAATTGACGCATATGCTCGTATGTCCTCATCAGCCACTACGACATTCCAAGCATGTGATGAAATTAAGTAATACCGCTGGAATCTATAAGAACAATACAGCTCTTTTCTCCGGCTTTCTAGAGGTGTCATGAAGTGCAGATGTCTCGTGGTGACAGATCCCAAGGCTGCTCGAGTCGTTAATATTCGGAAAGTCTACCCAACCTGATTGTCTCCTGGCTGGACACGTAAGCACTTGTCTAATCGCAGGTATAGTGAGGAACTGAAGCATATTATGAAGTGATTCGTTCGGTCGAGAATGGCCGTGAGTCGGTGTTGCCACCGAACCGTGGACACAGGCGCGCAATATTATGCTCCGGAAGGTGGACTGCTGTGCAAGCTCCGCGGTCATCCCTAACCTATCGGATGAGCCCACAACCCACGGGGTCCGGAGTCTGGGACATAATTTGTAAATGGACGTCCACGGGTGGAAAGAACCCCTCTTAGTACCCAGCGCTAGTGATGAGAGAGCAGGCACGGTGTGCAACACCTGGCTTCGACGGCTACACCAACGCTCATCCATCGCTGCGGCCATTATAGGCATCGTTCGAGTAACGAGCAATGTGGGTGCTAATTACTATTTTCTTTGTACCTTTGGAGCAAGGCAATCGGGGCAGAGACGATGGCCTCGACAAGGCGACGACGGGAGAGGCGCAGCACTACTCCTCGCGATGCTTAAGAAAGAATAAAAATAACAATTGAGAATAAGGAAATTCGGAAGCAGGGCAGACCACGGTATGAATATGGTGTTCAATGCTAGTGAGATTGGATCTACAACTGTAATCTCGCGTTCATGTCAGGGCACATTTCCAGCGCCTAACTCCCCCGTCCAGAATCGATGTGGGTAGTCAAACGCTGAAAACACGCTGTCACAAATTCACCGTATAACCTGCAAATACCACACCCCTCCCTAGCATTATCTCACTCCTCTAAGCCGCCGACAAATCCAACACAACTCGCCCCTGCAACTTGCCCTCATACATCTCCTTGAACACATCCGTAAGCTTATCCATCTTCTCTACCCGAAAATGCGTCTTGATAACCCCTCTCGTGGCAAAGTCCAACGTCTCGATTGCTTCTTTCCGCGAGCCGACCGCAGACCCGACGATTTGCAATGCTTTCCCTGTAATAACCCCAGGAATTGCGCTCTTCATGGGCACAACCTCGCCCTCTGGGATACCAACGCACACGACGCGGCCGCCGAAGCGGAGAAGGTTCACAGATTCTGCGTATGCGGCGTTATTCGCCGTACACACAACCACGGCGTGCGCGCCAAGCCCATTGGTAAGCTGCATAACTGCGTCGACAATGTTCTCCGTGCCATCGACGGGGATGAAATGCTCGGCTCCACTTTCCATGGCAATATCCTTCTTGCTGGAGTGATCGATACCTATAACGCGGTGGCCAATTCCGCGTGCGCTGAATTGAACGGCTAGGTGACCCAGGCCGCCCCCAGCGCCAGATATAACGACCCAATTTCCTGACTCTGCGTTCGTTTTGCGGAGCGCAGAGTAGACGGTTAAGCCAGCGCAGAGCAAAGGGGCGGCGGCGGCGGAGTCCAGACCATCAGGGATGGGGGTGACGTAGTTTGCGGGGGAGACAACGTATTGTTGGAAGGTGCCTGGACTGTAATAGCCCGATATTTTCTGTTTTTTTTCTTTAAGTCAGCCACCATCACTAAGTATATTTGACTATTACCCCTATCCCATCCTATCCCATTACACCACCCACCCATCATCCTTTCACAACTAACTAAATACACTCTCTTGGCAAAAGGAGGAGGAGTGGTGGCTAGAAATATACACGTGTGAGAACGGAAACGTACCCCGTTGAAACAATTAGCATCCGCCCCCACCAGACACGCCTCACACGTCTCACAAATCCCTGCCATCCACTTGATCCCCACCCGATCCCCTAATTTGACCGTTGCATTCTCCGTCCCAGGACCCATCGCCACTATCTTGCCTACGCCTTCGTGGCCGCCTACTTGCCCGGCTTGTGTGGGGAAGGGAAGCGTAGTCCATGAATTCATCATAACGCCTAGATCGCTATGGCAGACGCCCGAATGCGTAAGGTTGATGAGGACTTCCCCCGCAGCCGGCTTGGGCAAGTCCAGTTCTTCGATTTTAGTAGAGATGGAACCGGGCTTGTCGTAGATGGCTGCTTTGTATTTTTTGGGGAGTTGCAGCTCGGGGGTGGGGGAGGACGACGCCATGTTTTCGTTCTTCTTTCTTCTTTCTTCTTTCTTCTTTCTTCTTTCTTCTTTCTTCTTTCTTCTTTCTTCTTTCTTCTTTCCAACAATACAACAGAAAGTCAATATCAGGAAAAGGTTAGGGACCCCTTACGGTTTCAAGCGACGTAAAAAAAGGATAAATACCAAACAAGAAATAGTAAGACGGGGTTTGTTGTAGAGGAAATTGATGGAACCAGATCACGCAGGACCAATGATGGCGCAGAAAGGACCTATCGCGCGGATTGGACCCAGCGGTGCAAATGAAGCCGAGGCCGCGCGATAACTACCCCGCGTTGGCGATGAGGAGAACTACGTCAGAGACCCTGAGAATGCGGGGTGGCACCCAAGTGGGATAGATGGGGATCCGTTGCGAGTGAGAGATGGCGCTGACTCGGAGTGCATCAGTTTGCCGTGAGATACGGTTAGTGTTGCCGACGAACAGTGTGTAATTGTGAGTCTCGGGGTGATGCGACCTCAGCGGCTCTTCGAACTCCGAAACCTGTAGAATATGGTTGAGATGCTACGTTAAGGTAGTAAAGGTTACGAGAATGGAGATGAGGAAAATATATTTAATGATTATGGTGGAATGTTGTTGTTGTGAAGCAATTCAAAGGTGGTGTTTATAGACAGCTATTGTACACACTACCCGACACCATCCAGAAACACCATTAGCATCCAGCAGTCGCAAAACCAGCGCTGCGCGTCTTCGAGGTGGTATCGTACACGAAAATCATCCGAATATAAGCGTGAAGGGCGTTAACAAAGAGACCAGAAAACCATCAAAGATCCAGAGCCTCCCAGGTATTATCCTGCCAGATCCCCCGATGCCCGTTTTTCAAATGATGCTTCTCGCTTCCGTGCTAATGATATCTCGCGTCGTAACATCGAGTTCATGCCTAGCAAGCGAGAAGATGTGAGAGTAAAGATACAAAGGTCTATGCACCTTGATTAGTTATGAACGAACTGGCCAGAAGCTCATCGGCACTAGGACGCTTCTCGTGATCGATGAGGAAAGTCTGTGCGAGGAAGGTCCGGGCATCGTCGCCAGCATTGTCCGGTATGGTTGGACTAGCATCGCCACTGCCTCCAATCTTGAAGATAGCTTGCAGTTGTGTGCAGTTGGGATGTGGGTGGCTTCCAGTGAACATCTCAACGACGAGACAGCCGAGAGACCAGATATCAGCTTTGCGGGTGTAGGCCGTTTGTCGCACAACTTCAGGTGCCATCCAGAAGACGGAACCTTGAAGAGACACACGCTGGGCTCCCTTCTTACTTCCCCCGAGGGTTGACGCCTCAATGCGCTTTGAGATGCCGAAATCGGAGATCTTGACGGAGCCCTTGTTGTCGACGAGGATGTTGGCACCCTTGATATCTCGGTGAATGATGTCCCGTGAGTGGAGGTAGGACAGACCCGTCAGAATCTGGCGCACGAAGTTCTGAATGAGTGATTCACCCAAAGGTCCATAGTTGACCAGCATAGTCGCCACGGAACCACCAGGAACATACTCGAGAAAAATGTTGAGATGGCTGTCGTCGGAGTTCGAGCCCAGGTACTGCACAATGTTCTTGTGCTTGAGTTCTCGGAGCAGGGTGATCTCATGCTTCAGGGCGTCCACCATGTTCGTCTTCCTGTGGTCCATCTGGGAAACACCAGCGACAGACGGAAGTTCCACCTGCTTGACAGCCATGAGTTCACCTGTCACAGCATGCAACGCAAGGTAGACGCTGCCAAAGGAACCTTGGCCAATCAGGGCTCCCTTCATGTACTTGACGTTGTCCCACGAGTCTTGCTCCAGGTACTCCGCCAGCTCATCATCTGACTCTTCACCATCTTCGGCTATGGCTTCCGAGAGGCGTTTGTTTAGCGAATCGCCATTCTCAGTATTACTACTACTGCTACCTGTAAGGCTGCTGCCGCCGTCATCGAAGTATGACTGTAGAGTGGTGTTGCCGTCTGGATCAGTAATAGCAAGAGTGTCTGAGCCACTGTCGCCACCGAACGATACGTAGGACTTTCGGTTTGGCTCAAGCGGGGACTCCTCGTCGAGGGGCTCGAGAACGGAAGAAGCCATAGAGTCACGATAGCCAGATTGGGAGGGCAGGCCAAGTCGCATGACCGACAGTGGGCGAAGTGGTCGGGCTTGGCTACCTCCCTGTAGCCAACTGTCAGCGATAGATGGCAGGGGTGGCGCATCTTTCAGGCTGGAAGCTACGCTGAAGTTCGAAGCCATCGAGAGGCGAGAGGCTGCCCTACTGAGCCGATGTGACCGACGTATCGACATCCGGACAGTCTTGTCAATCTCATCTTTCCCCACGTCGGGGAAATAGGAAGTCAGGTCCGAAGTGATGAGTTCGCTAGGAGGTCGAGCACCGTAAAATTGCTTGAGTTTCCTCGCACGGGCATGATATACGGGCGATTTATTGGGGTCGCTAGGTCCTTCCAAGTTTTGGGCGGTTGAGTTGATGTGACGTTCTCGTTCTCTTGCGGCTGTTGGCGACAAGGGGTAGCTGACGGCAGCAAGTGATTCGCCAGTGAGCTTCTCAATCTTGATCTGACTGCGGTTGCTGGTGGGCACATAAACAGTCTGCGTTTGCTGATAGTTCTGTTGCTGGTAGATACCAGCCGCAGCCTTCATTTGTTCCTCTTCAGGCTCCCCAGCATGGACCTTGCGGAGGATCAGTCGGCCGCGTTCATGTCGATTCGCGTCCTTGACAAGCCTAAAGACCTCGATATCGCTTAAGCGCTCGCACTTTGCTGGATCGGGGTCCGAGCTGTTGAGGATGTAGAAGCAGTAGTTCTTCACATGCGCCGTGTTGAGGTGACCTTTCGTTAGGGTCTTGAGCATCACCTCCTCGGCAGTTTTACATCCCTCGATATTCACAACCGACGTCCGCCCGCCATCGTATATGACACGGACTAGTGCCTTGTCGTGGGGCAGAATTGCGCTGTTCGTGGCGAGGTCGACACTGGGGCTTGCCCGAACGTGTTGGGCGAAACGGGCTGTCTGCGGGGTTTCGGTGGGCGTGGATCTCGGATTTCGGATGTACTGGGAGGCGATGTTGGCAGAACTGCTCGAGGCACTGAGAGGATGCACACCATATGACGACCCCGACTCTTTCTTGCCAGGATCCTTGGGACTGTTCAGTCCTCCTTGTCGCTGCGAACGGAGACTGCCTTGATCAACCAGCGGGGAATCGGGACGAGACGGGGGTTTCGCGCCATACGCATAACTGCTGAGATCAGCATTTGTGATTTGTCGGGACATGCGCTTCTCGGATCGGGAGCTCATCGGATTCGAACGCGCCGAATAGAGGGGTCGAGGAGAGCCGGAGGATGGCGGGGTATATGCTGCGTTGTCCAGCGTGGCCAGTGATTGCTGCTACATAGTAAGCAACAGTCGAGCGTCTTCGAACGATCGAGCTTACTCTGTTTGACGTCCGCCTAGCAGCCTTCTTGTATTCCTTGTTTCGTAGCTGCTTTGCTTGCGAGCCGATGCGGACGCGGTCGCCGACTTTCTTGATGCCCATATCCTTGAGGTGAGTTTGGTCCATCTCCATTAGGTTCTCACCGTTGATGTGGTTGTCTGTGGGGGTCAGCCGGGTCAGCGCGAGTCACGCGGATACATACGCTTGAACATATCAACATACTGCGCGCAGTTGATGCGCTTCAGCCAGTCGCCAACTTTTTCCTCGTCCCAATGCCTACACATGTTAGCGATTGGACATGTCTCGGAGCGCATGTTGGAGCCCACCTAATGGCGTCGGGAGCGTCATATGCTTCTGAGAACTCGGACTCGGTGGGCGAGGCAAACATGGAGTGGTCCGCCCGCGCATTCGAGGCATGGCTTCGGTAGCTGGAAAGGCTGGCATTGTACTGGGCCGAGGATTGCGATGCTCCTCCGCTCATTGAGGGTGCGGGATACGGCGACTTGGAGGCGAGCAGGGCCATGTCTTGTTCCAGATGGTCGCAGGGCGTGTGTAGCGTGTGGGGGGTAGGTATGTCGGTGGTTTCGCTCGGTGCTCGTGTCTCTCATGAACGCATGGTAGGGATGCTCGTCGAAGGTATTATTAGAAGATGGGCGGAGGATGGGCGGGTGTTGTCGTCAACAGGAGACAGCCGGCGACGTGGTACGACACCAGTTTGGTACAGCGTACCAACAGCGTATCAGGCCAAGAACGCACAATAACAGGCTCTGGGAGGGTCACTCGCAACGTTGCCGGTTCCTTGGAGGGGCGCTATATGAGGAGCAGTGAATGCGTGTAGGGCGTGTCTATGTGGGATGGGCTTTGAGCTTCTTTAGTTGCGACACTCACTTGTTCCCCGGGATGTCAGGCAGCGCACAGGTTGAGGTGAGAGAGAAAAAAGACACGGGCGCGAAACAGAGGGCAAGCCCGTCGACTTCAGAGTCAGCAACCAGCGCGAGCGCGGACAGCTTTTGGCACCGCTCGTGGCCAACATGAGACGTGAAACGGCTAGTGAAACTAGGACCCTGCCAGATCCGCGAATCAACGGGCCAGGCCGACATCCGGGCTTAATCAGCCGTGTGTCGAGCACCACCTTTTCTTTCTTTGCAAAGGTAAGCAAGAGCGTGAAATGCGGTGCCAACTCTGCATATCTGGCTCAGGTGTGAGTTGCTGCGTGAGGCTCCACGGGTATGCTAGTCATGCTGGCTGTGCATCATGAAGCTATGCGGGCGCTTAGATGCTTACAGCAACCTTGCCGACCACGGACTCACGATGTAATGTCTTCTGGACAGCGATAACCTTTCGAGATGCTGTTATCAGTATCGCGGCTACTCGCAAGAAGCACGTCCCTGCAGCATCCCCCCAGCATCTATCGCGCCTCATCAATCTGCGGGGATGGGCCTTCTGTCTATTCCTGCCTGCTCGTGAGTCTGCCTGCCGCGTTACAGACACCGGTACTGTCGATTATAATGCCCATATGTTTCCGCGCCAGTTCTCACACACCGTGTCTCACTTCAGCCGAGCCGCCCCTACTCGCATGACAATCATCAATGATCGTGATCTGCTTGCGGTGCCCCTTTTGCTGCAGTGGCTAAGTTGTTTCTCATAAGGCGGACGGACATGGCATGGCCACCATGCGCGAAACTCCTACAAATGAAGCGCAGTGGCCTGTCGCTGACATGCCTCGTGGTTGAAACAAAGACACTGACGTGCAAACAAGGCGGAATCGCGCCGCGTGAATGACAGCCGTCGCTACCAATGCTACCATTGCTAGGTACATGCCAAACCGACCACCAACAAATATCATCGAACATCGACCAAACAATCCAGAGTCAACGTATCCCCGTCGATGGGCTGTATCTTCGCTGAACATGTCGTGAGCCTGCCACGCCTCGGCTGGAGTCGAATCTTAATAGAATACGATGACGTTCTTGGCCAACCTATGACGCAGCAACGCTCCTGCGAACCCAGAATGCGCCCGGTCGGCACGTTGATGGCCCTGGACATGGAAGATTGGGCTGCACACCCAGTCAAACATCACATACCTACCTAGTCTACTGTTTTCCTACCTGCTGCTTGCCCATTTTCTTTCTCCGTCGTTCCAAGCTCTCCGCCGCCTTCCTGAAGACGAAAGCGCCGCAATCTACCAGGCTGAGCCCTGTTGTGTAACTAGAGCCTGCCTTCCAAGATATATCCTCACCCTGCGCTTGCAACTATATTCGCCCAGTCTCTGCAATCTATCGCCATCACATCTGCATGGGAATACTGCAATAGCAGTAGCACCTATTCGCTGCACTGCACCAACGTCGCCCCACCTGACGACTCGCGCAACTAGAAACGTCACAGTGCACGTACTTTCCCATTGGACTCCAACATGGCCTATCGCGACCAACCCGATGCTCATGTTCCGTACACTTCATCATACAACACACCGCACTACGAACGTGGTCGCAGTAACGAATACGACACAAGATCCAGGTCCCGCCCACATTCGAGCCTTTCTGCGAACCAGCCTCGTGAGACAAGTCCAGCCTGGGACAGACGCAGCGTCGATAGTGGCTCGCAACCAACTCAACTACCCCTCAGAAATGCCATCGGAAATGCTTTCGACAAGTCGGATGCGGCAAGGGTGGTTGATCCAGATCTCATTGCTCAGATCACGGCTGAGGTAAAGAAGTCAGTGCTGGAGGAGATCAAGTCAAGTGTCATTGCTGGTGCGACACAACCAGAGCCCGTTCCACTGTCGCCAAACCATTGGGTACCACCCTCGCCCGCTTCGACGTCCAACTCCTTCCCACCCCGAGATGTCTATACACCTCCCTCGCCGAAGCGTTCAGACCTTCCTAGCCGACAGTCCCCGGATCGAGAGTCTTTATATCGCGAGCCTCTGCTCGATGGCAATAGCGATACACCTACTCCTCGTTTCGAGAGAAGTGCACCCGTGGACCTCCCTCGTGAGCGAGCATCCGCACGCCCAGCTCCAGCGCCTAGGATGGCAACAGAAGACTACACCCCGATCGAGAAGATGTGGCAGCGTCTCTTCGACCCAGAGGGCCTGCCTTTGCCTCGTCTAGGCCAGCTCTTGCGAGGGTTGGCTTTACACTTGGTACGTTTCGCGCTGCGGTCAATAGACTCGTCGAACTGACGCGAGTGACAGATCGAAGACTACGAGCCGAAAAACAGTCTAGTCATATCGCCGGCCAAGATGCTCAAGTTCTACGAGGATGTCAAGATCAAAGATGAGATCTACCCATGGCATAGTAAGTACCAAATGCATCTGTCATCCTTCCCGAATGCTAACTCCTCACAGCAATCTTTGGGCAGCTTTCGTATTCCTCGCTGTCCAAAATCTACCGCGACATGCGATGCCAACACCATCTCATCCAGGAACATCCAGCAGAGCAGCCTTACATCCCCGCACTCACCCCAGAAGGTTTCCAGGAATGGATGGTCGCAATGATCCAGGCATACCCCGACGCCGAGTATGAGCGCTTAGCAAAGTCCATTCTGAGCATGCCTATCAGCAACGCCGACGACCGAAAAGAGCGGTTCCCCAAGGAGCTGCCACATAGGATGTTTCCAACTGTCGAAAACCTCCACGCGCAGCAAAAATGTGCCGCAGCCTTGTCGTCTGAGGGTGTTGGCCCCCTTCGCAAGGCCCCAACATTCCCACCACCTCCACCGAAGACCCAAGCCCCACCACCAGGACCTAACCTCGAACGAGAGCGAAGCCCGTATGTCTCGATACCAGAGGGCAGGAGCTTCGACTTTGAAGACGAACCCATATCTCCTCCTGTACCCATTGAGCGGGAACGCAAACCCTACTCTGCAGGCCCGGGAGCAGGCAAGACGTACAACGATGACCTGAACCGAAGCTCCCACCCTGACCCAGCGGCCAACGAAAAACGCCGACACGCCCAATCGACGGCTGGCCAGGCATCATTTGCACCACCGACCACCGACGCTTACTACCAGCCACCACATGATACTCGTACCGGCTCGACGGCTGTGCGACCGCGCAGCCCGAGTTTCTCTAACTTCGGCACGCAGTCTGATCCGAGTGTACGCGATACTCCTGCTAGCTATTACACGTCGAACATGCACAGCACCGAGGATGAGGGTCGACGGTATAGCAAAGACTCTGATGGTAAGAAGCACGGTCGGCAACGGAGCGGTACAGCGGGTATGGATGGATCCTTTGATTCGCAGTCGCGCTCAGTGTATGACGATGATGAGTATAGGGGGCGGGGTGCAGGAAATGGATATGAGGGCAGAGGCTATGAGTCTCGTCGTTACTAAGGGTCATATACGACTGTCTAGCATTGCTGGCTAGTCCAAACATGACGAGGTACACCCCGGGGATTTCGATCGTTGCCGTATTTCCTTACTTGCGTTGGTATAGTTTGCTGGTCGTGTCTCATATCAGGTTTTAGTCCGTTTTGTCACCATACCCCTGTCTGTTTCTCGAGTACTTGGATCTGATCGTTGCTTTGGCTATTTTGCAAGGACGTTCGCTGCATGATACGAGGATTTTGCTAGTAGATGAATAAATGAGTGACGAGCCTGCTTGTGATCAAAGCTGTTTCTTTATTCCACTACAGATCGACAGGCTTGTGACATGTGTTGCGAACCTGTTCAGTAGGGAAGGGAAACGGTTGAGTGTTGAGAACTGATAGTATTCACCTGCCCTAAGCTATATTTCCAGCTGCCCAGGCACATGCCGAAATAGATGTACAGCCGGCTTCCTGAATCGTGCAAGTCCGGTTCGTGTGCTTTTTCACTCGAGACACGAAGCCCCCCCTTCATCTTCCCCTTCCACCTCCTATTTCACAGCCTTCTCCGCCTTCTGCTCCACCTTCTGCGCCGTCGCCTTCAAATCCACCATCTCGTCCTTCGCCTGGCCCTCGGTGCCCTTCAAACTCTGGTTCCACATGTATATCCTGCCGACCTGTGTGCCGCCGACGAGGAAAACGAGGAAATTGACGCCCGCCAGGGCCACGTTCTTGGGCCGGATGACGAAGCACCAGCGGGTCCAGATGGCGCCCGTGCACATGAGGGCGAAGTTCTGTGTCAGCGAGAGGGACTCGGCAGGGCGGGAGAAGTCGGAGGCGCCGGCAAGGACCATTCCCCATTTCATTACTGGAGCCCTGGGGCAGTGTTAGTATGTAGCCATGCTGATGTTGATTGCTAGTGGCTGCTGTAGATGCGCGCGGAAATGGAGGAGGGGAGGGCGTACCAGAAGTGCACCGTCTTGGGGCCAATGGGACTGTTCCAGAACTTTGCGAAGCCAGCGGGCTCTGCGCCTGCGGCGGTGCCTGCGTGTCGGCGAGCATTTGCACGCTGGAAGAAGGGCCGGAAGGTGCTGAAGATGCGGGAGCCGGGGCGGAACGACATGGTTGATGGTCCTTCTCTTTCTTCTCAAAATTGACTGTTTGGGTAAGAGAACTCGAAGTGAAGGCGTGGGTGCGGCGGAGGGTGTCTTGTGCGTCGCAATCGCGATGTCGGGCGCAAGAGTTGGCGATGGGTAAATCCGGGACGATGGGGTTACTCCGATAGGCTAAGCCGATTCAGGTAAGGCGTGCATTTGAGAGTGTGAGGAACGCCGACTTCGTTGCCCTGTTCAGTAGTGACGACGACACCAATTGATTCCCTCACACCACAGTCACCGTCTTGAAGATGGCGTCGAAATATGCGTTTGGCAACGGGCTGAAGGAGCTGCGGTTCCTGTTCTGCCAGACCAGCGAGCACAGCGCTGCGACAAGGTATGCGCTACCCGTCAAGCAGCACGAATGCGGTGCGCAGTGGAAGGGGGCACAACGAATGCTATAGACTACTGGGCTGACTGGATGCGCAGGAATTTCCTCACACGGAGCTACCCCACGATGAAGAAGCACAACCCACACACCCCCATCATGCTTCGAGAAGCCAGCGGCACCGAGCCCACCGTCTATGCGCGATTCGGTGCGTCACACGAGAGTGATGTATACAGAAGACGCCGCTAACATGTTGGAATAGATTTCGGCAAGGAGAAGAAGCTACCGCTCAAGGGACTGGACGATAAGGCCATCGAACAGCAAGTATCCGACCTGGTGCAATCACAGACATGATCCAGGCCAAAGGAGAGGAGAGCGGGACCGAGGAGCAGGAACCAGGGCGTCAATCAAGTATAAGTGGCCAACCAATGTATATGTGTACCATGATGAATGTACCGCCTCCTCTTTCACTTCTCTATTGTCCAGTCTTCACTTCACTTTCACTCCCCTTCGTCTCAAGCCCCACCAGCTGTGCTATATAACTCAACCTCCCAACCCTTCTCATCTGTTCTTCCTCAAGACCAAGGACCTCACACACAAACGCCTACGAAACGCCGCCAGCCTGTTCAAACGATCGCGTATACCTCAAGACACTACTAACGATGTCTTTCCCAGTCAACCAGCTTCACTCCGATTACAACGTCAACGCGGCCGTGTTCGACGTCTTCTACCAGACCCTCGTGAGTGCCTCCTTGCACCTCAATTCCCTCGAGAACATGACCCAATCATTCGCTGTATAGATCCCGCCCCTGAACAACGGTCCCCCCAGCGCTGCGCTCACGCGCATGCAGAACGGATTCCTGCATGCCATCCGCGTGCTCGAAGACCGCAACGCCGACCTCCTCGCCCGCCACGATTCGTTGACGGAGATAATTGAGGAGGTGGAGGGGGGAGTCACAGAGAGTGACAGTGAGCTTGACCTCAACGACGAGAAGATTGCCGGGCTCGAGAAGGAGATTGAGGAGCTGAAGAAGCATGCTTCTTTCATCAAGAAAGAGCCTGAGAGTGAGGGGAAGGGCGACATCAAGATGGTCTTCATCATGACGCACGTTGTCGAGAAGAGGAGGTTGCTGGACATCGAGGCGGAGAAGTGGACGGGCGTTTTTCGCAATGTATGAGCAACGAGGGGAGTTGGCGATTATGGGATGGTTTGGGGGGCAGTTGGTGCGAGGGGATAGAGGGGCGGGGATGAGGCACTATAGTGCCACACACTGACGACGGAAAGTGCGCTCAAGCACTACGAGTTATGATATACAGTTACGAATACAGGCCTAAACGATGGAAATCACACCCCCCCTCGACTTAGTAAGAACTCCACGGCTCGATCGACTCTTAACCCAATACCCAAGTCCGTCACGCGAAGTGCTTCTCGCGCTTCATTCGCCGTGAATCCCATCTCCACAACCCGCCATATCGCCTTCTCGGCCGTGTTCTCGTGTCGCTGGCTACCGTAAATATGCACCTGGGCTTCGTGTTGGAAACCGCCATTGCGGAATGCAGGGTTGGGGGCCAACGTGATATCTCCCCCCTCTTCCTTCTTTGGCCGTCTAAACGCGGGGTGGTCTTCAATCGCCGGCATACGCCTTGCAGTCTCTATACTATGTCGATCGCGGGTACTCGGCACCATCGACGGCGGCGGCGTGGGAAGTAATGGCTGTGCCACGGTCCTTGTGCGAGAAAGCAAGGGCGTCCTCGTCGGTGCTGCAAGTTCCGCCCGCACCGACGACGTGGTCGTTTCACTAAACTCCGACCCCGCAGACCCCAAGCTCGGGATGTAAGATACGATATCCTTGCCCGCCAGCATCGTCGTCGTCATCAGAGGAGGACCGCCGCGCGTGAGATTCCCAATCACAGTATCCCACTCCGACATGGGCCGCTCCTGCTCCATGCGTATCAACGGCCCCCCGCCATCACGGCTATTCTTGCGGTTCTTTAGCTCACTAATATGTTTCTGGATGCGAAGCTTGGATTGCTGGCGCTGGACGTCGCGGGTCGAGATCTTGGCATAGGTGTTTGCGATTTTATCCTCGTAGACGCGCGAGGATGCTTCTTTGAGGAAGTGACGCCGTGTGCCGCCCAAGACGGGAGGGCTCCACTGTGTCCACCCGTTTTGGGCAGCAAGGGTGAAGGCGCAGGAGGAGGAGGGGCTCAAGGTGAGGGTTAGGATTGTGGAGAGTCCACGTGTGAGGAGGTGGTAGCACCATTCATCTGCTTTTTGGTTAGGAAATCGTTGGCAGGGGGGCGGGGGGCGAAACTACATACCGAGCATCATCTCCTCGCCGTCGATATCACCGCCGCGGATGTCGGTGTTGTCGTAGATACCAGCTTGACGCGCTTGCGCAGTCTGGCCCTCGAAGTCTTGTAGAAGCACGCCCAAGCAATTCCACAGCTCCATCATGTCGAATAGCTGCTCGGCCGTCAAGCCGCCTTCGTTGCCCAATGCGAAGCTCTCGGGCGCGCAGACAAGGGTGTCGTTCATGTAATCGGTGCTCATGATACTAAAAGTGCACGTCTGCTGATGCACCAGCAAGCCTCCCCTAAGCCAATCCATCTGCGCAACAACATCTTCCTCCCTCCCCTTGCCCTCGCCAAAAATCTTACAAAACGTCCAAATCCGCCACAGCGCATCATCAACCCTAGCAGACTGCTCCCCAGCAGCATCCTCACTCGTAAGCGCGGCCGAAATCTCCGGTCGAACAAACGACTGGCACTTCTCCATAATCGCCGTCTTGATGGCGCGAAGAACCTGGCCATCTCGTTTCTGGAGCTGCAAGTACGACGACGGCGTGTACTCCTCTTCCGGCCGCGTCATCTCCAGATCTTCTGCGTGAAGCAGTTCGTGCCCAGGGAAAGCGAGTTCGCGGAACTCCCAGGCTGGCGGCGACATCTTGCGGAGAGTAGCCTTGATGAGGTCGAGTTCGTGTCGCTTGAAGACGCGGTAGAAGCCGCGATTTACAACGGCCGTGGCGAATAGATCTTGGAAATTATCTAAGCTGCGCAGAATATTGAGAATGACTGTCTCTGCGCCTGAGGATGTGATGGTTGGCTTTACTTTCCTGGGGGGAGTCGGGGTGGAAGGCTGCACGAGCTCGGCCCGCATTCTTTCAAATTCTGGGATCGTGTTTGTTGGTGATTCACTCATGCGAGGGCGGCCCATGTTCATCTGAGACGCGATGTGGTCGTGTGGTACGTGGTATACTCGGGCTGAATCAATCTTGTTCGCCGACTGCCTTTTGCTCGATTTACGAGGTACCACCGGTGGTGGCATATCAGGTATTTCGAAAGTAACAGAGTCTTTTCGGCGTCGATTGGTAACATTGTTGGGCGCTTGGCCCTCGCTGTGACCTTTATGTACCGCCAGCTCGTCCCATTTGAAAGGGTAATCCTCTGTAAGGGGAGTCCGAGCTTGAACATACGCAAGCTCGCTCGAGGTTCGATCCTCGGTGGATGAAGCCAGCTGCTCCTGAAGATCAATTTCAGCCTCGCTAAGGGTGGGGCTCGCGCCTCTCGGTGGGTAGAACAAGTCCCTAGACGTGGAATGACAAAGCTCTTCGTGAACGACGCACATGCTCGAATTCAACGCTGGACTTGGTCGGCGAGCGGCCCGTTTGGACGACCTACGAGTCAGGGTAGGCTTGCGCGTAAAGATATTTGAAGCGCGTCGTACAGATTGAATCTCGCAGGTGGGCTGGAACACTGCATCCTGTTCAGTAGGCGGCTGATGAGTGTATTGACGAGGCGGTACTGACGACGGCGGAATACGATACTGGGCGCTGGAAGTAGGGGCTGGATTTGAGGGGGCATCGAGTATTCCTCCTCCGGTTAAATTTTGGACGCTGGGGAGCTTCGGCAATGGCTTCACTACCTTCTCCGGCGTCGGTGCGATGTCTGCTTCGACACTTGTCCTTGATGAGCGGTTGCTATATACTGAAAATACATCGCTTTCTTGAGACTCATTCGACGAATTGCTCGAGGCGGAAGCATTCTTGTAGTGTCTTGGTGTGCGGGATATCGATTTCGGAATGATTTGGCTAACTGTCCGCTGAAACTGTCTAAACGAGATCGGCTGCCGTTGCAACTGGCTGAGTGGTGACACGATGGAGTCTCGCATGATCCTGTTACTGGCATATGGAGGGGAGACTTCGTGAGCACTATCAGGCTCGGGAACGTTTGAGTATAGATGCGTCTTGCTAGGGTCATCAAAGAAAGGTAGCCTTGGAAGCGGCCGATCTCGTCCCTCGCTGGGGATTACCACTTGTATCTTTGGCCTTGAGGTCCCATCAGCGCTTTGAATGTCGCTGTTCAAAGAAGTGCGATCTTTGTGTCGCCACTGTATTTTTCCGTTCTTGTATGTACCGATGGCCCCCTTGAAGGAAGTGTGATTCAAGGATGACTTCGTATCTGAAATCGGACTATTCCTGGTCGACGTCGACGTGGGTGCATTGCTGTAGTATCTCCTACTCCAAGTGGATTCAGATCTTGAAGGAGAAGGTGATGAATGACTGTATGACGTTGTTGGGATACCATGATTGGTTGCCATGTCTCGCTGATCGGGATGGAGAGCCGCCTCGAATGCTGTCGTCTCTGGAACAGCATGCAAAATTGTGGCCGTTCTCTTGGAGTCCCTGTTCCTAAGTAATAACATCCTCCTCTTAGCTGCGCCTGGTGAGGCGATACATCTACAGCCTTACACTAATGCGCTTCGCTGCATGTGGCTCTAGATTTGGTGGCACGGGTAAACTGTGATGAATTTGACAGATGGCAACCGTATAAAGTGATTGGAAAAGAGTAGTATTGAGAGAAGTAGTTCATCGGAGCCGGGAGACTGGCATACAGGCAACACAAGCTGGTCATAGAGCAGGGCAACAGATTGTATATCGTCCGGAGCCAAAATAGAAATGGATCTAGTAAGATGTTGCCTGCAGCTTCCGGGGCCAACGAATAGCGCATTTGTGACGGCCCGAAGCAGAGCATGGAGAGCTTGGCAGAGGCTGAGCCGAGATTAGATGTTGCCAACTCCGTGGTGCTGGACTGCGTGAGCGATCGCGTGGGGAAGCCGATACCATACGACATACAACACCTATACCCTAACATCACGCGCAACCTACCCATCCTGTCGTTCTCTATAGGATCATCAATCAGAAAGTTCACAGTTGTTGCTGATGGCGCAGTACAGCGAACAGGTGGAGGATGCGGCGACCTCGGGAATGTTAGGGCCCCCACCAACCCGTTGATGTCGGGGCCACGCAATTTGTGGCACCAGTGAATCTCAACTCACTCAGCCATGTGCATCCGGGGCCACCCACAAGTGCGCCTGGCACTGCACTGCACTGGGCCATAGGATTACCCTTGCTTTGTTCTTTTGTAGACCTCGGACGCCTCATAAGGCGCGCTAGGCTGCCTGGTTTCATGTTTCAGACCAACTATTTGCAGCATACAAACTTCTGATTTTTCAGGCGGACATCCTACGTGATATTATTTGAACGATAACCTCGGCGACGTATCGCATCGAGGACAGCTCTACGCCGCGAACAGGAGTAGCACTGTGCCAGAGGGATTAATCAACGTCAGACTCGGTTTGTCACACACTTTTTCTGATCAGAGACATCCGGCCCTATGCATACGGCGGGTCAGCACGGCGCGGAGACATAACCTTTGTTCCAAGCGGACTTCGGTGTCCTCTCGCAAAGGTTTGAATCGCTGCCAACATATAGTAGGGCCGGATGCTTTGAGGTACTCCACGCTATACCATTTAATGTTCTCTTGCCTAAGGCTGGAGCACGGCCTTGATTCAATCGTTGCCTGCTACCATCTGTGGTATGATGTACGTTCCGCGAACATGAAGGGACCGTGGCCATCATACGTATCTCTTAGCCCGTAAAGACCAGTTCAACACACAAAGTATTTTGATAGCCAATCGTTTACTGTTCCTTTTTCTCCTGCGCGTCGACGATCTCGTCCTCTTCACCAATGGCGAAGGTCTGTCTCTCGGTGTCTTGCAGCTCGATCAAGTGCTTCTCCCTCTCCTCTTCAGTGAATTCAAGAGAAGTATCCTCATCGGCGGTGGCCTCTTTGTCCTTCGTAGCAGCCTTGACCAGTCCCGGAATAGTAGCAGCAACAGCCGCCGCGGTGGCCATGCCGGCAGCAATGCTATTGACGATTGCTGCACCTTCACCGCCCGCTCCAGCACTCTGCATAATGGCAAAGGTGCCTCCGGCGGCGACGTTGCCGACACCAGCTTGATAGGCTGCGGCAGCGGACACTGAATTTGAATTAACATATGCACCGAGATACAATGAGGTAAGCAATGAGAAACATACTAGCAGTGATACCAGCTCTACCAAAGCCAAATATTCTCAGAGCCTTACCCACAACGCCGACAGTGACAGGAGCAGCGATGACGCTAGCCACGATACCAACAGTCTCTCCCGGGTGCTCTTCGATCCAATCTTTTGTGCGTACTGCCGCAGGAACGACGTGCTTCTGACCAAACGTGTCCATTTGCTTCCAGGCTTCGCCAGCGACAGGGCCGATGGCCTTGCCTGCTTCTTGACCAAATCCATCCAGACGTTTCCAGGTTTCGGCGGCGACAGGTGCGGCGTGTTTGACCGCCTCTTGGCCCAGGTTGTCGACGTGCTTCCAAACTTCGGTAGCGAGAGGACCAACGTGCTTTACGGCCTCTTGTCCAAAGCCGTCCATGGCCTTCCAGGCGTCGTCGAGGAAACCCATAATGAGTGTGCGGATGGGAGTTATTCAAGTCGTGTGCGAAGGTTGAGTGTTTGGTGCTGAGCGCAGCTGCGTGAGTGAGGAGCAGCGCAAACGTGCAATCAGTGAGAGCAGTAATCGATCCGTTGCCAAGGATGTGGTGAAATACATAAGGATATTTTGAGATCCGTGTCAGCCACGGTACCCTATGGCCTTCTAGGTGTTTATGCCCGAGGTATGTTTGCTACATGCGACATGTTCGCTGCCTCGGGCATGGCGCCCGAGTTCCTAGCATATATAGAGCTCTCGTTCCCATAGTCAATACATCACGCATTTCCCCATGTTCGACACCTAGTCCTATTGACAATCCGCTAGCCCAAAAAGTGAATAGCTTTTCGTAACACCAGAGATGATTGATCGAAGAATCGGCGCAGCCAGGACAATAACGAGTACTACGAAAATCCAGACGCACTTTGACCAGGACAAAAAGTGATGTGCAGATGCTGCTGCCAGTAGTCCTCGAAATACTTTCCTTCCTCGCCTGGAATTTATTCGTCACTTAGGTGTTTGGTAGCCAGCTCGGAATGACCTCAATCCTCACCCACGTATCCCATACCCTTCCGCCACCAAGTCCAGATACCCAAGCCCTCCATTCTCGCACCAAAGTCTTTCACATCACCCACCTCTTCCAACTTCCCGTACGCGAGATCTTGGCCCCCTTTCTCGCTCTCATGTTCTTTCTCAGCAGGCTTCTTGACTAACTGGAAATCCTTGTATCGAAGCCTTTGTACTATTGCAACCCAGTCTCTAACACCCGACTCAGAGCCCTGGCAATACATGATGCCTGGACATCCTCCGGAGCGCAGCAGGGCATGGATGTTGCAGTTCGAGGCTGCGGCGCGCAGTTTGGCGACCTTCTTGCGCGAAGTGATGTGGTGTGTGCGGATCAGGGCGTTGAAAAGCGGATGAGACATGCCATCGAGTTCCGTTCTCAGTGTCAAAAAGGGTCGATTACGGTTAAACATCAGTGCTCGAGAGAAACGCAGCGCCACGTGACGTCACTCGCTAGCGCAAAATTGATTTTCCAAGATCGCGAAACGCCATGACGTGCAGGTGAGGCTTGAGCGACACCTCGAACAACAACCGAATGGACAGCCTGCGTATACGCTTGAACTGACCGGAGAGTTATGAAGACGACTCTGCTGCAGAAAGTTGCAGCTCCATCGCCGTCAGTCCTGAGCTTCCTGAGAGCTCAGGTGAAGAATGTCTTCGAGTCGCCCATAGCGCATTGCGGCCAAGTGAACGGACAACGACGTGGATATGGGACGAACAAAAAGATACGGTGGAGCTCAGGAGGTATATCGCAACAGAGAAGCAGATATAGCTTGCAAAGCAGAGGAGGGCTCGAAGGCAGCACTTTCGCAGCTTCGCAGTGCCTTTTAGAGCAAAGAACTTCGCAACCGGCCTTGTCGAACTCGCTCGTCATTCGGAACATGCCACAGACGTTGGTGCAACAAGCCGGCTCACCCCTTCAGCGAGCATTCTCCACTACGCGACCGAACAATGCCTGGAACATGTTCAACGCAGCAAAGATGCGACGACTTGCCCAGTTACAAGCACCCGATTCACCACCGGATGATGGCTCACCAGGCGCAGCGGGGTTCGGGAGTAGCCTAGGACGTATCATGCGGCCTACGAATGAGCTAAAGATGCGCTGTACGGAGCTCGATGAACACGGCAATGTTACACTCGTTAGTGGGGAGTTCAAGAAGAGCGAATTGATCGCAAAATACGGACTCCTCCCCCGCGACCTCCGCAAGATCGATTCCTCCCTCCTCCCGCATATCCTCGTCCGACCCTCCGCCATCCTCATAAACCTGCTAAACCTCCGCGTCCTGCTCAAGCACAACCGTGTCCTCGTTTTCGATGCGTACGGCACGACAGACTCGAAGTCGCAGTCCGTATTCATGTACGACCTCGATCTCAAACTGCGACAGAAGGAGTCGATTGCGAACGGCACCCTTGCATACGAATTCCGCGCCCTCGAAGCTGTCCTCATAAGCGTTACGCTGAGTTTGGAGAAGGAGTTTGAAGGCGTTAGTGAGCCAGTTGTCAGGGTGCTGAGGGAATTGGAAGAGGACATTGACAGGGACAAGCTACGCTACCTGCTCATCTACAGTAAGAAGCTGGGCAGCTTTGAACAAAAGGCACGACTGGTCAGGAACGCGCTGGAAGAGCTGCTGGAGGCCGACGACGACCTAAGCGCCATGTACTTGACAGAGAAAGCAGAGGGAAAGACGCGCGAAGACGATGACCATACCGAAGTCGAAATGCTGCTCGAGTCGTACCACAAGGTCGCCGACGAAATCGTACAAGCAGCCGAGAACCTGGTGTCGAGCATCAGGAACACGGAGGAAATGTTCGTTTCCCCCCCATTACCCCTCCTCAAACCTCAACATAGACCACTAACACAAATGTAGCGTAAAGGCCATCCTCGACGCTAATCGCAACTCCCTCATGCTACTCGATCTCAAATTCTCAATCCTCACCCTCGCAATCACTGCCGGTACCTTTGTCGCCGCCCTCTACGGAATGAATTTGAAGAACTTCATCGAAGAGTCTGATCTCGGTTTCTTCGGCATCAGCGCCTGGTGCACAGTCTTCGGCTTCATAGTCGCCGTATACGGTCTGCAGAAACTCCGCAAAGTTCAACGTGTGAGTATGTACGGCCATGGCCCGGGCGCGCTGGTTAGCAGAGAGCCCCCACGGGGAGGACCAGGAGGCGGATGGGGACTTGGTGCCTGGGGTGGTGGGAGCAGGAATGGGGTTAGTAGGGGTGATCCCATGCCGTCTGGCGCACCGGATCTGGGAGGCATGAACAAGAGAGGGGAGACGCTGGCGAGTGTTATGGATAGGGAGCGCGTGTTGGCAAGAAAGCTGGCGAAGGTGGAGGCCAGAGCTGAAGACGCTACCAAGGGTTGATGCAGGCTTCGGCGAGGACTGGCTTTTTGTTCGTTTACTCGTTTTGGGGTTTCATCTCTGCTTTTCTATCCTTCCTCCTTTATCGTAGGAACGTGTACGACGGGTTACTCTTTTGGCTGCATAGCAATGGCGTTTTGTGGGTGGGGGAGCCTTGGAAGACCAGGAACGGATAGATTGCTTAGACCAGGCAACTCATGTCGTATATATACATGATTTGTAGAAGTAGTTAGTTGTACATAGCATGCCTTCACTCACATGGCTTTTTTGCCCTCGGGTTTTTCCTCATCTCACGCAATCACCACTCTACTCTCTCTCTTCCCTTCCCTGCCCTCCTCTCAGACCTAAGCCCCAATATCCCGATCCATATCGCTCCCCCCACCATACCCCTGCGCTCTCCTCTCCTTCTCCTCGCCACCATCCTCGCCATCCACAGCCTTGGTGCCGCCAAAACCCCCCTCGCTCTTCGCCTCTCCCGTCGAACTCGTCGTCTTGCCGCCCATACCGCCTTCCTGGATACTCTGCCCGTAGCGGATCTTGTCTGCGGGCGAGACGCCTTGTGTGTTTGGTTTGTCGGACGCGGAGATGTTCTTCTGTTCGGTCGAGGTGTGTGTGCTGGGGTCTGTTTGTGTATGTTAGCAGGCGTGTTTACACAGATATTTATGTGATAGGGATAGAGAGAGAGAGGAAGGTAAGGGAAGGGGAAACAGGTACCGCCTAGTTGACCGGCTTGCTTGGCGTGCGGTTCTACGAATGCATGCACGCCTTCGTATTGGGTTTGTTGGCCGCCAGGCGACGTGTCCATGAGTTTGTCTGCCATGTTTCAGGTGGATAGGATGCTTTGCAATCAAGTGTATGTTTTTGTAAAAGGTAACAGGTTTTTAGGGTTAGGGAGCTTGTGAATGTGGTAGGTGTGGTTGCAGTGTACTGGAGTTATGTAAGAGGAAGCTCGAGGTAGAGAAGTTCCATGCCATGACGTCATCATGCCTCAAACGCCGAAATGCAATTACGCAGACGCTTTGCTCAACACTAACGCCTTCCTGCTCGGATATGCTGATGAGATATTCAATTCCCTCCCCGCAAAAAAGGCCATAGGTGGCCGTCACTTAATGACTTTACGTCGAATCAAAGTCAATGCCCATGGAGAAACTACGATTGTTAGCCTAATCTCCATACTCTTCAAGACGCAGTATACATACCTCTCATACAACCTCATGTACTTTGCTACAAACGCCTCCAAGTGGAAGATCTGCTTGCTGCCCATTTTACATCTATGCTCGTAGAACGCAGCCCACTTAATGACCTCTGGCTTCAGTGCATCGTCCGTCTTCGGTATGAGCTTCCACGTGAGCGTCTTGATGATGGTAGTCGAGTCGATGCAATGCGAGAGGAGGTCGTAGAGCGAGGCGCGGACTTGTAAGAGGCGCTGGGGCGAGCGCTCTTCGACAATCTGGCGGGCGATTTGCTCGATGAGGGCTTCCCAGTCGGGGGGCGGGATGTGTGTTTGGTCTGTGATTTTCTCGCTGTTGGTGGTTAGCGGATGGATACGTAGACCCATGTACATGGTCTGTAAGCGTACTTCTGCGCGTGCACCGCTTCAAACATCAACAGTGCTTTCCTCAAATTCCTCCCGCTGTCCCTCGCGATCCTCTGGTTCAGACTTTCGACGTCCTTCCATCCCTCCTTCTTCCCCACCTTGCTTAACACGCCACATATCTCGCTCTCGGTAGGCGCGGCGACCCTCACAAGCAGCGTCCTACTCCTGATGGGCGCAATGATGTTGCTCGTCGAATTCGCCAGAAGGATCAACCTCAGATTCGGACTGTACTTCTCCATGGTCCGCCTCAGCGCCGCCTGTGCATCTCTCGTCAAGTGATCTGCCTCATTGATGACTACGACCTTGAAGCGCTGCTTTGCGCCTTGGTCGACCTGTTGGGTCTGCGCAACTTCCTTAAGCAGATCCTGTACAACGACTCGGTCGTAGTTTCCGACATCTGACGGTGTGATTTCGAGGTGGTAGACTGAGGCGACGATATTGAATTCGAGTTTGCGGTTTGTGGTAGTTTGGAAGACGCGCGCGTCGATCTTGATCTTCTCGACACCGGGACCGTAGAGCTCCTTGAGGGTTGCGACGATGCGCGTCTTCTTGCCTGCGCCCGAGGGCCCGTATACGAGGAGGTGTGGGAAGTCGCCGCTTTGTGCCTATGAAGAGTTGTCAGGTTAGATGCGCTCCGCTGTTGGAAGGGCTGTTTGGGTTCCGTACAAGAGCTCGTAAGCGATCCGAGAGCTCGGGATGATAGCTAAGAGCGTCGAGGTTGCGCGGCCGATGTTTGTCTACAAGCAATGCCATTGTGTGGATAGTTCGGGGAGATGTTCGTGGAGTCGTGAATTTGTGGGAGCGTCAGGCTCGCAGACGCGTCGACGCGTAAAGTTCGCTTGGCATTCACGTCAACCGGTGACCGTGCCCCTCCACCTTCGACCTAGGCTAGAAGATCTTCGCAGCACAATATCCTCCCACACGCTTTGCAACGTGACTTGATGATATCTTAATTCAGGAAACAGCAACTTGAACGAACACTTTTCATTCAATGGATAAATACCTGCCATGACTACTTGATTAAAACACGCTCGATCAGCAGAATATTGGCCTGAACGCCCTCCACCCCCTGGTAACATACGCCCCGTCAGCAAAACAACAGTCGCACAAGTTCCAGCAGCCATGCTCCCATCCACAACACTTCACACACCCACACCCCTCACAGCAACCCTCGCCGCCCATGTGCCGACAGCCAAACCGACAGCAACAAGCCCTACATCCACACGTCTCGCAGCAGCCATCCTCGTGTCCGCCATCGGGCCCATGAGGAATGGGATTGCCGTCATAATCCAGCATCGGCGGGGAGACGTAGAAGCAGCCCTGCGACTCCTCCCAGCACGGCTTGAACTGACACCTCCACTTGCAGACTTCCCACGTGGACCGATTCTCCATTTCGCGCGCCTTGCGGCGGGCGGCGCCGTAGTGGGCTTCGTCGCGGTCGTGCGACTCCTTTAAGCTTTGTTGGATGGTTTTCACTAACGCGGCGTGCGCCTCTGCGCTCATGTAACTCATGTTGATGTAGCTGCTTGGTTGGTCCGTGACGATGCCGGTTAGGCGCGGGTTCATCTGATCGCCCGGTGCGATGTGCTGGACTTTGCGCTTAGCTCGGGGCTTAGCCGAGGGACGGTGTTTGGCGGCATTCAAGCCGTCGCTGGAGCGAACGTGGTTTGGTTGTGCGGGTTCTTTGCCCTTGGCCGAGCTGTTCGTCCTGACGGCGCTGGAGGTGGGCTGATTCACTTCGCTGGTTGAAGCAGGCGGCTCTGGGGGGCTTTCCGTAGGTCCGTCAAGCCTTCCGCCCATATCAGCTGGAGGTTGGGCTTCTTCCCACAAGAAGGCCACGGTGCAAGAGCTACATCGTTGGAGATTGCCACTTCCGACCGCATGGGTGTTGACCGCGTTGCAGTTGGTACAGTGTCTGGTTGAGAGTGGCTGGATACCTTCACTTGAGGTTGAGGCTGACTGGACACCTTCCCCTTTGCTTGAGGCTGAGGCTGAGGCTGAGGCTGGCTGTATTCGTTCGCTTGAGATTGGGGCTGAGTCTGACGGGACACCCTCGCCTTTGGTTGACTTGTCTGCAATCATGCCGTCGATACTGCGCTTTTCGATACCCCTTCCAAACTTGCGAGGCTTGGACATCCTAAGGCGATGATGGTTACTGGGTGGATCCGCGACGATAAGAATGAGTCGAATGCCGTGTCTCGGGGTGGGGAGGATACACCGACTGCAGCGATAGAGATGTTATGGAGGAGAAAAAGAAGCTTAGGACCTGTACTGGCTTTTTAGGACATCCGGTTTCGCGTCTTCATCCAACTCCCCTTTCCCCTTTCGCTGGCTCTTTAAGCCCGAACGACCACGGTCGTTGCCCCAATGATACTTGGCAACCACCACCGTCACTCTGTTGCAACCATCGCTTCTACGATTTGCCGAAACCCCTTTCTCCTTCTCCTTCTCCTACAGCGATAGGAATGTGGGTGAATGGGGAAGGGAGCTCGAGACTGGTGTCGAAGGAGAAGCATATTGGGGATAATCACGGCTCACGCCCCTGCACTCTTCAGCGTATTGTCTCATTAAAGGCAATAATTACAGCAGTCCCCGCAGCCGTCCCCGCAGCCGTCACAAACGCCCGTGAAGCAATCCCAAAGCGCCGCAAAACAGGCACCGAAACTCTCAGCAACCCATGGTCCAGCCATTGTGCAATCAAGCCGCTGCAGGCATTTAGTGCAGCGATCCTGCTCGCGACTCTGTTGTACCGTGAAGTCCTCGATGTCGGATACTGGCGCGTAGTTCATAGTGAGATGGCTGCACACCTTCCAGCGCGGGCTGTAATGAGTTCGAGCTTGGGATTTTGGAGGGAGTATGGAGCGAGGTAGAAAAGAGTCAAGACGGGAATGGTTAATAAGTAGTCGGGTAGCCTTTTTGTTCTGTAACAGTGGTGAAGGGCTTTTTACCTTGTTTCCTGTGACGCGCTGAATATAGTAAATACCTAGTGGGCCCCTCGGGTAAATTAGGCACCCAGCACAGCCATTCCCACCTAAGGTTAGCCGGGATTTGGCTCGTAGGCGCAGTCGCAGCCGATCGATCGTGTCGTGCGGTTCGTGGTGGCTTCTTAAATTATAAGTTTGTGCAACAATTCAGCTTCGACGCGAATTCAGCAAAGAGTAAAGAAACGTTGCAAAAGTCAAGCGAAATATCAGATTCGACCATGTAACCGTAGATAACAGTCTTTAAATTCGTGACCTGGGTATCTCGTATACGCGCCCGCTGAAATACATTTGGAAAAAAAGGCGAATTCCATACTCATGACATATAGGAGAGATATGACAATCTGGAATAATTAAAGAGAACATTCTAACGCAGAAAAGCAAATCGTAAGGTCGTGTAGGTGAGTTGCAAAAATATGCTCCAGGCGTGTGAAGGTAGCGAGCCAGCACAGGGCCGGTATGGAGCATCAGCTCATACGCGTATAACAATGTTGATCCCCAAGCCTCGAGCCTCACGAATACAACAGGCCAGGCAGGTGCGGCCATCTCGACCAACAAGAGCATGAAGCCCTTTCTCTGCACACCAAGCTCGTGCCAGCAGGTCTAGGTCAGACGAAGCGCGAGCATCTAGAACGAGCACAGTTTTCTTGTCATTCTTGATCATTTCTTCGTCAGTATCGTGACTGCTGGAAAGAGCGAGCATACGGTCGGTGGACTTTGAAGTATGCAACGCAAACGGGAGCAGGAAGTCAGGATCAAGGATATCGGTTACTGGGACGATCTTGTGCCCGTACGACCTATGAAGAAGGTGTGCGTTCATGGGTCTGCTGCTCGTTACATTGACGTCGGATTCATCAGTGTCGGCATCGTACATGCGCTTTGGTGCGATGTCTGCGGCGTCTGGTGGATGTGATAACAGTGGCTCAAAGCCGTGGCTGTTGCGACGGGACAACGTGTCGCTCCGCTTGGAAGATGAACGTGATGGAGTTCCGGTGAGCGAACGCTTTAGAATCTTTGGAAGGTTCGCGGCTGGTGCGGGCACAGAAGCTGCTGTAGTGCATTGCCAAGAAGTAACAAATTGGACCTCGTAGGTAAGGGTGAATGTATGGCTCACCGCTTCATCACACGTGACGAATGTCATGGATGGGGCGTGGATGTCGCTCTCTGTCGGAGGGCCTGACATGTTGTCGTCATCGATCAGATCTGGGTTGATTGGCATGAGCTCCCACTGTGAAAAGGCGAGAGACGATGTGGGAGCTGAGTCGAGATCCGAAGGAAGCACGAAATCGTCAGATCTAACGAAAACCGTAGAGCCTCCTGGAACAATCGCCGAATCTTGCGAGACAAGGTCGGAGTCATCTCTTACTCGCAGACGGTTCTCGTATGGGAGCTGTTCGCTATGAATCGAATACCACCGTTCGGCAGAGCCTTCGGGTAGCTTGCTGCAAGAGACCCACCCCATGCATTCGGCGGAGTCTTTGGCACAAGCCAGTATACGGCCAACGATTGAAGTTCTGCTCCAGAACGTCCTGCCTGCAAAGGTAAAGCCGCCATACAGATTGGCTGAGTCTCCAAGACTGGTAATAGCATAACTATCGTTTTCGAGCAGTGTGGATATCAAGAAATGTGAAATGGCCTCTCCAGGAAGGACCAATCCCGTGAGGTAGGATCGACTGAGCCATCCTCCAACGTTGTTGAAAGAGATTTCGGAGTGATCCTCGGGCGCCGTCAGTGTCGGCGAGAGCGGTATCCGTAAGGCGCGGGAGTTCTTGCGGTTCAGAACGGGCTTTCCAACGTGTCCAAAGTAGCTATCGAGCTGATGGTTGGTGGAGAGTGGCGTCTGCAATGGGGTTGCGTACACACTCATACCAGAAGGACTAGCAACGTCCTGTTGCATGGTTTTGTCGGTACTGTCATGGACCCCCAGATTACGAGCCAGATCCTTCGAAACAACGTCTATGCTAGGCCATTGTATCGTCTTGGCGAAGTGAAACAGACCAGAAAGTTGACGGATTTGATGCTGCGGAAGTATGACGGGGTCGGGTTTGGGCAGGTCTGGTTGTGCACCTCCGCTTAACAACGACAGTAAACCACGCGCCTTTTCTGGCAATGGGGCCTCTTCATCTTGGCCTCGACCAATGGAGATGTTATCGAGAAATCTCCGTGCCAGCACTAAATCCCAGTCAGTCTTTCGGGTTTTGGTCTTCAGAAATCCTCTGACGTCCTTGGAATCAATCTGGGGTCGGGCATCGGGGTCGGCTGCATCTGCCATTGTGACAGCGTCTAATCTTAACAAAAGCTCACAAGATAGGGTGATCTGCAGCAGCAATATCTCCCGTTCGGTCCATAAAGAGTGGGGTTCGTGCTCAGGCGTTGGTTCCGGCTCGCTCCACAGTATCTGGCCGAGTCTGATCCTCCATTCTACTAGGCTGAAGTCATACCAGACGCCCTTAAGCTTCAAGATTCGAAGCAGAGCCATGATCTGTGTTTCCAGTCCCGTGGGGTCGTCGGTCGAGTCATCGTAACCTGGAGGAGTAAGAAACTTGGTAAACAGGTTCGCGTAAAGATCTCCAGAGCTCTGATTGTTGAGGATGGTCATTGGTTCGGGACTGTCGTGGAACGCCTCGTATAGGTCTTGAAACTCAACTAAGCGGTCATATATCATGTTCAGCTCCACTGGACGAATGCCTAAACGCTCAGGGTTCGCCTGCATCTTCTCCTTGTTCTTGGACGACTCGAGGAAATCCATGCTTGACTGAGATTGTTCCAGGTCGGTGACGAGACTGTCGGACTTGGGTAGCTCCAAGAAATGGGAGAAGCCAATGGTGCCAGACTCAATGCCTTGCGCACTGAGCATGCTCGGAAATTCGACCACGTCCAATTCATACTCCTTGTATTGCTTTACATCTTCCGACATCCGCTGAGGGATTTGTAGGCGCCCACGTAGCGTTGCAGCTGAAAAGGCAGGCTCGACTGGGTGTACCGAGTCAACAAAATCCTTTGTAGTGGTTCTCAAATCCCAAGGATATGTGACGGTAGGTGTGCAGCGGCCGTTTGCCTTTGTGATGCTGAAATGCGGGGCTCCAGCGAAGAGGGTACGGAGTTGTTCCTCATTCAGCGATTCGACCTTCTCTTCCTTCTCCGGTTCCTCCAACGGGACTGGCCCAGCTTCCTGCTCCGTCTCTGGTGCCGGAGACATGCCATTATCAACTGGCTTGCTCTGTTGCTCGAGTGCGGCTAAATCGACGGCTTGGGCTTCTTGCGGGGTCGTCTGGTGCGTTATGGCCGGTAGCTATGAGCGGAAGGCTGCCATTAGCCTGTGCATGGAGAGTATGGGGCGAAGATGCCATTAGAGGCAGAAGGAGCGGGAGGGCGTACATATACCCCACTGTGACTTTGTGGCTGCTTTGACTTCCAAGACTTGAAGAACTTCAAGACCCTCTGTCGTTTACTCCTCCTCCTCTCCAGCTTGCCCACATTCTCTTCAGCCATGCTGGTATGCAGTCTTCGCAGCATGTCGGCGACCTGCGGCTGGGCAAGATACGCGGAGCATGTTGGATATATAAAGGATGCCAGGGGAACGCCAACAACGTCCCTGGCAGCATCAAGGTCAGCAGCCTGGGCAACATGCAAACATGGCAGACACCCTTGACTCGATTGCTGGTAGGGTTGCACGCCCCTGTTCCGTACCAATGACGTCCAGCGTATCGCGGGGCCAGCCTTGGGTCTGATCGAGGCACGCCAGTGGGTAGCTGCAGCTCCAGCACTCTTTCACAGCGCTACCAAACGGCCGCCACCGTAGCAACGTGTAAGCTGCAATTAACGCGTCCGCTTCACGACGCGACTGAATTGCCCGTTTATGAGATCGTGATACTTTGTCAGCCCGCCTTAATAATGAGCACTGCCAAGCTTCCGGAACACGGAACCGGAACCAGCTTCATTTCCGCTTCCTTTGAATCCTGATCGCAGTGCTGTCAACCTCCTAGGATTCCTCGCAATGCTCATCACCAGGATCACCCATGCTGTCGGACCCTCTGGCCTAGACACGTCTACTTTCACTAAATTATGCCCTACAGTAGCCTTCCCGGTATCTCCTGCAAGCACCATAATGGGAGATTCGGGAGATTCAGACAAACATGTCTCACTCGGCTTGCGTCCCTTCACATGGTAGTCCCAAGAAAATCCTGGAGAGGTAGTGATATTCCATTCAGTGCATTATCGCATACTTTGAATGCCTTCCTTGTGGAAATCACTAGTGTGAGTGTCTCAGTGTCTCCGACCCCTTACTGCCACCGGAATCCGTACCCTACTTGTTCAACTTCGAGAAAATTTACAGCGTCCTAATTATCTCGTGCCTCCCACGTTCTAGTGCTAGCATTGTATGAGGATAGGGCTTTTTATATGAACAGTGTCGAACCTTGTTTATTTTCTAGAGGAGATAAAAGTCAATCTATACGTACACTGACGGTAGAACATCCAGCAAAACACAGAGCCTCTTGCATCTTCACGATAACTCGCTGCGCAAACATAGGGAAGATAACAAACAACACGACTGACTACGAGCAACCAAGACGACTGTCTACGAGCAACATGTTCAACAAGTTCTTCAATTCTACGGCTCAGCCAGCGGCTCCACCTTCACCTGCACTTTCGCGGGCCTCGACCCGATCAACTGACAACGGGCTGAGAAAAGAGAACTACCAACTGCATAGCCGTTGCAATGAACTGGACGAGCAATGTAGGCTCAATCAGGACATGTTTTGACAAACTTGCGACGCCCTCCTCGCGAAAGATGCTGAGATCAACGAGCTCCGCGATGCCAACACCGCGTATGAGGGCGTCATCTCCGGTCTGAAGGATTGCATCCGCCACGACACAGACGAACAACAAGCAAATCCACGCCCTCGAACTCCAGGCCAACGACGTAGCTAACAAGCGCGAGACGCTCGTTGCTAAGTTGGAGGGCCAGCTGAAGCAACTGTTTCACTTCCATATCAACGAGCAGCAGCAGCTGGAAGCCGTCCATACCTCCAAGCTCAAAGCCCGGGATGACACCATTGCGCTCCTCGACCGTAGAGCTAAGAAAGCCAACAAGCGCGCTACCGCTCATACAATCCAGATCGCGGACCTAAATGAGCAGCTTACTCATGCGACATACATCGCGCAGGACTGGGTAAAGACGCTCGAGGTTGCCAACACAAAGGCTAAGGCGAAGAATACCTAGCCCGTTAGTTATCTCTGAACTCTGGGAGTCACTTGCATAGTTGCTTAGTCTACCGCTGGCTCGGTAGATGATGCGATGTGCGAGTAGTGCTTTCAACTCTATCTTGTCTTGAATTGATGGTAAGACAATTGACAAAATTTACAATATCCAAAGGCGTTGAAGTACTCGTTGATTAACGTTACAGTCAAATATTCTACGACTGGCTACTTTCTTCCTACATGTGATTTTCTTTAATGTTGAACGATCTATGTACCGACTATAGTGAAATGCACATTTTTTCAGGCAACCCACGCATGTACTTTGGTGGCAGAGGTCAGCGTCTTGGCCGTGGTCGTGTCTTTATCAATGACCGCGATGCCATGGGTATGAAGGATTTGGACGTGGACTGAGTGCGGAGGGTCACACGAATAAGAAAGGCTCAGATTAACGGTAACAAGGCCTACGAAGAAGCATACTACCATGCCGTCATATCACGACTGGCGGTAAGTAATCTAAACAAACGGAAGTTACACAGAGCCTTGCACATGGGGTCTCCACGCGCAATAATACAGCACGCGCTCGTCTCTTTACTTCGAGGCCAAAATGCACTGATTATACGGAAGCAAACAGCCCTTCATAACCTCCGAGTCCTTAAACCTTAATTTATCATTTCTCAGTCTACCAATCCAACTCACCACCAAATCCAACACTCAATTACCACCATCACCACCACTACCACAATGTTCTCCTCCGACATGGACATCTCTCAGCACCTCATCATCAAACCCCTCTACTCAAGCTCCCTCTACCTGGCATACATGATATACACCCTCACCAATTCCGCAAAATACTACAAGAAGCTCGACCACATCGAAGCCGAGCTGGACAAGAAGTGCGACAACTGCGACAACAAGGGCCACACATATTTCAATTCCAACAGCCTCAACAAGAAGCTCGATGACATGGAGAACATTTTCGACGAGATCCGCGCGAATTTCAACAGGACCTGTGAGTGCTTTGACTAGGGCCGCGAGGACTCCGGCAAGGAGGGCTCCGCAGATGTTGCGGATAAGGTCGCGAGTGGCTAGGGTTAATGTAAGTAAGTAGAACACTGTCCCACATTGTGTTTGTGTATATGTTGACAGACTAGCAGGTCAACCCACAACAACTGCGTGGACCTCGAGTCTGTCTGTATACGGGAGTTACAGCCTGCGGACAGGATTTTTGCGCAGTAAGATTAGATACTAGCGAGACTTGGACAATGGACAATGGACAAAGGACTTGGGACATGAATTAAAGATAGTGGAAATCGTGGTCACTGTCTACCTACCTTCGTCTGTGGAAACTGCAAATTAATTCACGGCTTTGCGGATAGTTGAACAGGGTTATTAGAAGAAAATGCCGGTTGGAAGTGTGCAATGAAAAATTACTGGCTGAAAATCACCATCTGAATAAAAGTTCCCCGCTAACCGAGCACATTCACTTCGATACTGCTAGGTCACATAGCTGACGGATATGTACAAACAGACATCAGAGGCGGTAATGAGCAGGAGTGAGTCTTTGTTAGCCGTTAGGACGTTTCGGGTACAGAGGAGTTGGCTTTGAACTGATTTGTTGTGTAAAGACGGAGAGATTAAGCTATATTTCTTTTAGTTTAGTCGTAGAAATATAGGATGGTGTTTAGAATAAAAGGAAGGAAGACTGGACATGCACAGCATTGCGAAAGAAATTCTTAGTCTCATATGTAATCTACAACCCACGAAAGGCAAGAGTCATCTTCGTCTTCACAGACCAAAGTTTCCCACGTCACAAGTCTTGAAGCTATCATCGTTTCAACCAACCCTCGTTCTAATAGCGCCTACTCACGCTCCCACCCCATATCACGCACAGCACGACAAAAAGACCGAGATGTAAACGTCGACCAGCCGTCAAAAAGCAGTAGCCAGCCACACATGATTAAAATATCTACACCCCATACCATACTTTCATCAGCCAGCATCTACCAAACACAGACAACTCGAGGGAATCGCAAGCTTATACGCCTCCCCCCTCCAAAAAAAAAAGAGCAAAACACAACAACAACGCCGTATTACCAGGAACAAGGGAATGATAGTGATGAACGAGATGTGCGGAATGCGAGACGTGAATGGAATAGGAAAATGTGTATGTACAAAAATCGTGATAGGGCAAAACAGGAATATGCAACACTGTCTCTCTGGTCCCTCATTCTCGTCTCAACGTGTGCTATCTCTGTGGACTTTGTGGTGGACTCTTGGGTATCGCAGGGACGTCTGGTGCGTCTTGTTGCAGATCCTGTGGCGCATCGTCTCTTGTGAGTGTCGCCCTCCGTATCGCGTTACGTAACCGGCTCATGACGGGCGGTTGGGTGTTAGGAATGCCACCTTGGTAGCTGGTCTGCTGTCCTTGGTAACTGTTCCGACTATGCGATGATTCCAGCCGCGTGAGCATAGCCGCAGAGGTGAAGTCGTTGCTCTGTTCGAAACTAGGGCGGACGCGATCCATCGACATGCGTGCGCGGTCGAAGCTCGGCCGTATGCGACACTCTGTTGCGGTTGACATACGTTGGGCTGGAGGTAGGCCTTCCGTAGAACGACGGAGGGTATAGTCGGTGCTGTTGCTACCGTTTTGACTGCGAGGGTTGTGCGTCGTAGCGGTTGGGGCGACAGAAGGCGGGTAGATGGGTCGGACGTCCTCGTCCGTTGCGTCGGCATTAGCTGCCTTGTACTTTGCGGCATCAGCCTCCGAGGCTTTCGAGTCTTGCGAATCAGCGACCTTGTCTGGCGGAGGAGGAAGGTAGGTGTCTGTCTGTCTGAGGTAGTCGAATTTTCCTTGCTTTACTTGCTCTCGAATAATATCCGCATCGAGAGGGAAGTACATCTTCTGCACAACCTTGAAGATGAATCGAGGAAGCAAACAGGCAATTGTGGCGCACAGGACGTATGCCCAGAAATTGAGTGTGCCATACACTTCAGCACCGGCCTTGTAAAACTGAGCGCTCCCGATGAAAGAGGTGTATATTCCAGTCCATGTCCAGGTCAAAAGAGTACTGACGATGACGACGGTGACCATGATCCAGTCCCATCGGTAGGTATTGTAGAGTATGTAGATGTTGGCGGCGCAGACAGCTGTGGTAGCGGCGTAGATACCCATGCGTCTATACTCGGCAATATCCAATCCAGTCGATGAAACAAATGTAGCGGGCGCAAAGAGCTCGTAGAGGAAGAAAAACGCGACAGCGGATTGATAAACACCGTCAAGCATGTAGACCCTAGTGGGAAGTTAGCAGGTCTATCTCCGTTTTGCAAGATCATACATACCAAAACTTTGACTGGGTCCACTCCTTGCGTTCGATGCCACGACGGTAAAGTTGTGGGACAGCCAAAGACACCCTGTCATCGAGATCTTGATCCAGGACACCCATGACGATGACTGGAAGGGAAGTAAACGCAAGATTGAAGAAGATGATGTAGGTGTAGTCGAATATGTACTGGCTGTCGAAATTGGTATATATTTGATACCAGAAGAGCGCAAACGTCCAAACGATGTTCTGCACAATTATTAGTGTGTATTTCTCACGAAGTAGATTATGACTGACCTTGTAGAAGAAATTGGCAATCGTCTCTGCAAGTCGGCGGTACGACCATCGGCCATGGACAAGCACGAGGCGAGTGAGAAAGCGGAATTGACCAATGGCGTAGTCAGAAGACATGACGGCCGCCCGACCCTCGACACCTGCGATACCGACGCCAACGTGCGCTTCCTGGATCATAGCGACATCGTTGGCACCATCACCGATAGCAAGGGTGAGGCAGTCCAATCCAGTCTTCACCATGTTAACGACGGCTGCCTTCTGGCTAGGACTGACTCTGCAACAGAGAACGGAGCGGCATTTCCTGCAAAGTAGAAGAAACTTTCTTTTCACTGAGTCGTCTAGAGCCAATTTGAGAGTATCTCCGTCAATGATGATGGCGTGCGTAGGTGGGGGTGGTTCGTGATCGTCTTGAGCAGCGACTAGCTCTTCTTCAGAACCCGTCAACCCGAAGAGTTTCAGCTTCTCGTCAAGTTGGGCCTCTATTGACGAGATGTTGTCGTCTGTGACCTTAAGTATGATGAGGTCCATATCGTTGTCGAGCAAATTACAGGAGAAACCAATGTTGATGGCGGTCTCCACTTTGTCACCAGTCAAGACCCAAAGCTTGATACCAGCTTGGCCGAGAAGGGAGATGGATTCTGGCACACCATCTTGTAGTCGATCTTCGATAGCGGTGCCACCGATCAGCCACAAGTGGTTTTCGATGCGGTCAGACACTTCTTCCAGTTTGTCTTCACGTCCTACAACAGCATTGGCAGCCATGTCGTAGTCCTTGTTCCACTCTTCGTACTCGTCTTCAGGAATCTCTCTCTGCGCAATGCACAAAGTCCGAAGTCCTTCTCTTGCGAACATCTCGAGGTGCTCACCGGTATCTGCACGAAGCTGTCGTTGCTCGTTGGGAATCAATCTTGAGTAGATCATGCTGTCAGCTCCCTTGCAGAATAGCATTATCCTGCCGTCGGGCATTCTGATGATTGCGCTCATTCGCTTCCTGGTCGAGTTGAATTCAAGGGTATTAAGCACTTGGTACTTGCGCTCCTTTCCTAGGACATTGATGATAAGGTGATCCTCCTCTCGGCCCACGAAGGTGAAACCAACGTCTCGAGCAGTCGCAACTAGCGCTGCCTCGTCAGGAGATTGAGCCTTGAACTCAATCTTAGGTGGGTCACCCGGAGTGCGTTCAGTGACAACAGTATGACAGAGAGCTAGGGCAATCATGAACTCTTCATTGGCCCTCTTTTGCTCCAGTCCAGAATCTCCGCGAAGATCGTCGACGTAGTCTGGAGCAACAAAGGTCAGGTCGTCGTCCCACAGATATGGGTTGTTGTGCAACTTTCGAATCCCTTCCAGCATGCGCGCACGATCGCGTGCGATCTGGTCACGCGCTTTAGCACCTTCAACCTCGACATTGACACCCTGCCTTCGCTGCATGCCTGCTTGAGCCTCCGTGTACGCCTCTCCATAGGGTACACCGTTGATGGTAGCTTTCTTGAACTCCATGACGTTCTGTGTAAGCGTTCCTGTCTTGTCTGAGAAGATGTATTCGATCTGACCGAGATCATCGGAAATGTTCCATGACTTTGGCGTGCAAGGATAATCGATCTTAGCGAAGTACATCTGTATGTCGCTGTAGATGAAAAGGGCCTGGAGCGTGCGGATGATTTCCAAGGTGATGTAGAGGGAGATGGGTACCAAATTCTGAAAGAGAATGACTCCTGCCCAGAAAGCGATAACACCATCTGTTATAGGAGCGCCGCCGTAAGACCCATATTCGAAGAATGAGTGCGACGTGTCGTCTCGGCCCCAGGTGACTCCAAGAACAATTCCTGAAATCAGGCACATGGCGGCAAGAATAATGAAGTTGTAGATCACGTTCCAGTTAAGTTCCTTAGAAATCCTGGCACGCTTACTAGGGGTGATCCCAGAGTTGATCATAATCTTGGTCTCCTCCCCCGTGAAGACGACAATCCCAAGTATCCATTCGGTGTTTCGCAACTGACATCCACGAAGTAGCAGGTTGTTGATGGAGATGGGCTCGACCATCTCGTAAGTCGGTGTTTCTGGATCTTTCGCGTTGTGCTGCTGCCATCTGATGGCCGCACTATACGAGTACAGATTCGAATGGGGGCCTTCGCTTTCGATGACAAACTCGGCCTGTTCGCAGTGTCGAGCATGCCGCACATCGCGCGTGCAGTGCAGTGCGTTGCGAACCTTCAGATTTGTCTCGCCGTCCAGATTCTTGGTTTCGACATAGCAAGCGCCATCCTCAGAGGATGTAGAAAGCACCACTACATCGGCTGGGATCTCTTCGTCGTTGTACAGGCGGACAAAATCGCCGACCTGCACATTCTTCCATGCATCCTTCTTGAAACGTGCCTTTTCCGGGGCTATCTTATATGGATTGGTAACACTCCCCCAGAACTTCTTTTTCGGGACGCTTTTGGTGTTGGCACCACGGACCATGTCGCCTTCTCCAGGTCCCGAGGTCAGCGGTGGGGAATGGACCGGGGATTGTCCGGGCAGCGGCGAAGAGACGGGCGTCATCTGAATAGCGTTCTGGTTTTCAAAGTATGATTCCCTGCGCAAAGCGACGGACGTCCGGCGTGTCTCTATCGAGGGCCGCGAGCCGCCGATGCCCGTGTCATCGTCTGCTTTGCCCTTTGCGCCCTTCTTGCTCTTTCCCATGCTCTTGAGAAGCCTCCATGTCGATATTATGAATCGCGTGGTGGCCTTCTTGGTCTTCCGCCATAGCGACACCGTATCTTCGGCCGTGTTTACGTTGTTTAAGTCGACGAGCCTGTGGACTGGCGCGTTGTTCAATTCGGTATCCAGGACAGTTCTCCGCCAATCTTCTATCGCGTCTTTGAAAGCTGTCACGACCAGAATGACAATGAGAGGCACTGCATTCAGCGCGGGATTACTAGCACCGAATATCGAGAAAATCTAGAGATGGCTGTCAGCTCGGGGGTGATCAGCGCGGCTAGCGGGGAGGGTACGTACGCCTAGGATAATAATGAACAGGAAGTAAACATTGGCGATGTTGTGGAACTGGAACCACAGGTTCTTCGGCACAAAACTGAGGGGCGTGTATTTGGCGGTTCTTATCTTGTTGCGGGCGTAATGTGCGACAGGGTGGCCATCTTCGTCGCGCTCCGTCTGCGGCAGAGGAACGTTGAAGTAGACCCTCCGGCCTGAGTCCTGCTCGTCGCTTCCCGCATCTGAGCTCTCGGGCGACAGGTCGCCGGGTAGTGTTTCTTTCCCGAGCGAGTCCCGCTTCTCGCCGCCGGATCCTATGCGCCGATGCAGACGTTCCTTGAGCGAATGCCGCTTGTTCGCGGCTTTGGCCCCCGTTGCGCGATGTGTTGCCCCTACACATGTTCACCCCTGGTCAGCGCCTGCCCTATACAAACTGTACCATCTTGCGGGAACTACTCACAGCGTATGCGCTTCTGGGGATGCGACACCTCAGTCTCATTGGTCTCGTTGGTCTCGTTGGTCTCATTGGGCTCCTCATGGGGCTGCAGCATCATCGTGCTTGTCCCTGGGGGTGCGGCGGAGCGTGAAGGGCGGCCTGAGCCGGGAAGGTTCTACGCTGGACAGCAGGCCAATTCGGGTGCGATTGCGGATGCCACGTTGCGGGAGATGCAGTGCATGGGATGCCGAAAGGCGTCGAGGTGGTGAGGGCGGTGGCGCGGAGGGTGAGAACAGATGAGCACTCTCGAGGCCGGATATTAGAAGATCCCGGACAAGAAACAGCGGTTGCGAACACCAACACGGCGACCAAGGCAAAGCGAGGGTGAGACTGTACGATTGCGCTGCGATGCAGAGGGTGGTGTCGTCAATAGCCAGAGCATGGAAATGCGCACGATGGGAAGGAGCGAACGAGGCGTCTTGTGTCGTAGACCCTGTTGCTGGTTGCTGGCCTGCACTGATGCTGCTTACAGAAGCACGGCGCGGGAAGCACACGGCTCACGCATTCGGCCGCACGGTCTTCAGCACGACGCGACTCGGCGAGCTTAGTCCTGCGAGCTGGTCCGCTCGAGCACAGAATATTTCTTCACCAGCATCACGTTCCGCACGTGGGCGTGGATACCGTCAATGTTAGCGGCGACCTCGGGAGATCGCAGCACTCCTGCACATCTCGTGGTGTAGCCAGGCTCTCAGCCATGTCAGACTGACGAGGCAGGCGGAGCTTTGGTTATGCTGATCAATGATGCATCCGCGCCTCCAGCCAGCCTAGCTAAATGTACGGCATCATCTAGTCATATTTTTCTCTCAGCAATAGTGGCAGTGATATGGCGTGCATTAAGATTGCTGACTACTGCAGCTCGTACACTTGCTCTCTAAGGCGATCGAGTTGCAATGTACGCTGACTGCATCTCAGGCAGATAATGCGAAACAGCTGAAACATCATCATCACAGTGAGGCGGCACAGTGAGGCGGCACAGCTCGGGTCCGAACGACAAGCGTCCTGCATCCAGCAGCATGCTATTCTGGATTTCGGACGCCGGCGGACGCGCATTCCGCTGCATGTCGTCAGGAAGTCGAGTCTAGCCGCACGCATCATGGCCTGCGCGCCCCGTGGACCTGCATGGGTTCCGAGGTCCATCGGGGTGCACTAGTGGGTCACATGACTGCGGGTCCTTGACGCGTCAATCGCAACATTCACCACCCCACACTATCAACACTGCATCTCCCCTTGTATCCCTACCATGAAGCCCCAGCCGAACAGGAGTATCCGCGATTTCTTTTCGCGCGTGCCAAACAAGCCGCCGGCCACCGCGCAACCTACCTTGGTCCACAGAAGTACTTACCCGCACCTGTACCTCGCGGCTTCAGACTGACCAACGGAGCGGCGGCAGATGCAAACAATGCGCCCACATGGCAGTCGATCACTTCGAGCTCATCCAGCGCGTTGCAGGCGTCGACTCCCATTGCTGCCCCGCTGTCCACACCTAACCCCTCCTCCGCGTCGACGGCGCCTACCACAATGAGGACGACGAGCCCCGATGCGCCATCACTCAATCCGTCGCAGACCTCTGCCAACTCAGGCCCGAGCAGACGCGTAGTTTCCAATGGCGAGCAGGTCGTGCTCAACTCGGACTCGGATACGGATTCGCTGCCTGACCTGGATTTTGGTGAGGCCACCATCAAGCCCAAGAGATCCACGACAGCGACAACAACTACATGTTTGAAGCGCACACCGGAAGAGGAACACTATGGAATTCGCCAGCCTATCAAGAAGAGAAGGACCAACTTCGACGCCCTTGTGGCAACCGCCCAGAAGAACATGGAAGCCGAGCGAAGGATAAGAGAGCAGAAAGCCGAGCTGGACAAACCCTTGGACAAGTCCTTAGAGGAAGCCACGACCGTCAATATCACCATAAACGAGGAGACGCTAGGGCAATTCCTGCAGGACCATGATGATGACCCTGAGAAGGCGCGTCGGCTCTTTCAGGCTATGCAGAGGACGAATGCTACACAAATGGAGACCACCTTTCACATCTTTCAGGATACTTCCGACTCAATGCCAGTGCCGACCAATTTCCCTATCAATAGCCTCCCCAAGCATCGATGGGTTGCAAACTTCGAAGGTAAGGTCACTGTGTGCAGTTCAAAAATGATTGCTAATATAGTCAAGACTCCACTAGTAGAGACCAGGCTTTCCTGACCGGTTTTGCACACCAGATCTTCCGCCTGAAAGAGCTGCCTGGAGAGCTCGCTTCTTGGATGATCGAACAAAGTGAGCAACGCCCAATGCTTATGTTGTTCCCAACTAAACTCCGCAGTCTGCTACAGTCGGAATGAGACTCTCAATGTGAAGTATCTCGATATTCTAGAGGTGAGCTTCTTTAAACTAGCTCGAGTCGATAATTGACACTCAGCAGTCCCATCATGAGCATCTACAGGTACTACTCAACCGGAAGAGGTTGGATGCCATATTCAGAACTATAGGCGCCAATATGGAACAGCTCGGCGCGAAGAGCGAACTGATACCAACATGCGAGCCACAGTCTACAAGCAAAAAGTTGCTCCCGCCGTCCCTAAAATCCGTCGCCAAACTGCTCGAACGAGCGGCGCCATGGTAGGCAGTCTGTTCCAAGCCTTCTCGCACTTCTAACGCTTTGTAGGCTACGTGCAAAAGCTCGAAGTCATGCGTTGTACATACTTTGCCATGTGTGCTTGGACGACCGTGTCAACGCAGACGCCAACGTACTAGGCATCATCCAAGATGCCATAGAAGCCGTCATCTGCAACTTCGCCGACAACCACAGGCTGAGCTCCGGCGTAGGGAGCCCTCCATCAAAGCAACATTTTCAGTCTCTAATCGCCTCACAGCTCAGCGAGACCATCCCGCAATTGCTCGCGAATATTACGGATCCCCTGCTCCAAAGGAACTTGATCTGCGCGTTTCCGGCAAGGTCTCCACTGACTGCGTACCTTCAACGGCATCTAGCGCTCTCATTTCTTGTCCATCCCACTACAATCGATGTTCCACTTGCAGATCCTAAGCTACCTGGTATTATACACATGCATCTCAATAACTCACCAGCTTTTCGCATCATCAAGGGTACCGACTATGATCGCCTCACCGCTCGGCTGACCCTTCTCGACATAGCGGTCGGACCAGGTCCCTTGACCGTCCCGTATCAACCGCTCTTAAACCCGGCGACGTCGCAAGCAGGTTTTTCTCCAATCACAGCTCCGTTCCCAGGATCGTCCGACGTGAGGAGCTTCAACAAAGAAGTCGATGCACTTGCCCAGCACGTCAAGATACTGAGCAACTCCATTTCCGAAGCAGGCGCTGTGGTGGACCTCAGGATACTGGATGTGAAAGACACAATGGAAAGGCTGTGTTCCCGCCTAGAACACGCTGTGCGAATAGGCGGGAAGAAAGTGCATAATGTCTTTGGAGATGATGAGGTGCAGAAACAATTCAAAGTCAGCAAGTTCTTCAAGAAGGCGGAGATACCGGTACGATCACCTGGCATCTTTGACGACGAGGAAGACGATAATTGAAGCTGGGTCACGACGTGAAGAATTATCGATTCCCTAATTAGGAGCGCCTGGCTCTGTTTGTTGGACACGGTTATATAGAGACATGTCGAAGAAAAGCCGCGAGAAAAAGCAGATATTGATCCAGATCTAATAGATCCGAAATCTACAATCTTTTACCCTTATTTGCCTGTTGTCCTCGTCGTATCCTTTCCTCCCACGCAACGCTAAGATTTGCATCCCATGGTACTCTCCCGCGCAACCCGTCCCTACTTTCAGGGGGATCATCGCCAGGGACTACGTCGTGTAACTCGGCAAGAGTCTTCGTCAGCAAAACAATGCAAAAGGCAGTTTCTAGAATGAGAAAATGGGCATCGCATTTCCGCGGATTCATGCCTAGCGCACACGATGTGGTTTCTTTAGACTAGCATTAACAGACACACATGCAGCTCCCGAAGACAAAGCCCTAGGGTTGGTATCACGGCTCACGCGTCAGTTGTCTGTCAAGATTTTAGGCGAGAATATATTGTCATCCAGGCGCAATTAACAGGAGATCAACAGTTTCTCGCTCTGCTAAAAAAACCCCCCTGGTTAAAGATGGAATTGTGGTGGCGCTTATTTGTGCATCTGTGCATGACTCGCCGCGTAACAATGTCAGCTGCAGTTTGCAAGAAAATGTGCTGAGGGGCGGTGAGATGAGACTAACTTAGATACGTTGTGCCTCGGTTTGCCGGACGAACTGCGGGTAAGGATGGTTCCTAGGGCGGGCATCATGGATGGGGTGGCATGTTGATGAAACTTCAGCTAGCGAGGGGAGGGGAGCGCGTCGGTTGGTGTTGCTGATGATGAGTCTAGATGACAGTTTACCTGCCTACCCTGATCAGGACTCGTTTCATACCAAAACTTGCCGTTTGCCGATGAACGGTTTAGTATGGTTTAGTTTGTGGCGTGCATGAGCACTGGCCAGTGACTTTGTCCACGGGTGTTCTTGGTGATGAGTCGTGACTTAGTTTTGACAGGTCCGGGATGGCTTGTGGGGTTTGCGGCGAAGAAAAGGTTGGTACCTACCTACCTACCTACCTACCTAGGACTAACAAGAACCAAAAAATTATTAAGCCACATTGCGACAAGATAAATTCAGAAAGGAGAGGGGCTCTTGGGAGTAAGGCGCTTTGGCAGTAGATTATCCGGATCAACGTGAATACGCTAAATGCACGAATTTGGATACATTACTTGAATTTATAAGTCATAACACAAATGAACGTTCTCCGTCAAGCACCGCGGACTTCTTTTCCCATTACCACCGCATCACACTGCTTATCAAAAAGTGGAGGGAAAGAAAGAGTCGTGTAGAATTTGCCACGTATCTTCGTCGACCGCCTCTTCCAAAACCCCGGTTTTTTTACATCATCTCTTTATATCAACTATAAACCACCCCCTCCGTTCTTCTCGTCGATATGCCTGTATCGCTCCTGCTCCATCCTAAACTTGAGTACCATGGCGATGCACAAAACCAGGATGAAATCTATGCCGACAATGCCAAAGGCCGCGGTAAAGATTTGGTCCAGGTACACGTTGGCGTGAGAGGAAAACTTGCCAATGCAACCGCCTTTCTGAGCAGCGACAAGGGTGTTGATGCAAGTGCTGTCCGTCACGAATGGAGGCGTGGTCGAATTAACGTAGCCGCAGCAGTCGAACTAGGTGTTTGTTAGCATCTGACTGCACCTGGTTCCGGTGGGTATGTCGTAATGCTGCAGGGCCTTTGCACGTGGACAGAATCCAGCGCTTGGCTTGTTCTAGTGCTGACGCCGGATATGGAAATAACTCACCTTCTGCTGCAAGAGACTCTGAATAAGCGGCGATTCGCGGCCCCATATTACGTTCAGGTTCTTGCGCGTCTGCAGGGTTTCTACCCAAATGGCGATACCGAGACCAAGTGTAAAGGTTCCGCAGGCGACTACTAACCAGCCAGTGGTGCGAAGCCAGCCTCGATTTGTGGGAAGGAACAGCGCTGGGAGGGACAGGAGAAATGTAACAAAGACGAATATTGCGTTGACGACGCCAGCTGGATGCTTGTTAGTTGATGTTCGCTCAGATGCCGCGCTGTCGAATGAAGCGTATCACGGCTCGCCGCCACAGTGGTGCCGTAATATCGGTTCCTTCAACACCCTCTCGTATCATCCCTCCTGGAGATGTCGTACCTGTCAACGGGCACTGGCCGAGCAGGAGATTCTGCGTAACGTTGTTCAAGGTCGGAGTGTCCCGCATTGATTTCTCTGAGATGAGAGAAAAGCCCAGCAACAATCCTCCGCATCCGGCGAAGAGGAAGTCAATCCCAACGAAGACCATCATCAGCTTGGTCGGCATGTTGGCGGTATTGGCGCGCGGTGACGCGAGACTCGACGGAAGAGACTGGAGTAAATATGAAATTGAAGAAAGAACGGAAGTCGAGCGCAGCGGAGCCGTCCAGCGTACTCTCGTAAACAGCTTCGAGCAATGCGTATCAACGCAAGTTATTAGATAGAAGAGAAGAGAAAGTGGCAAGACCAGCGCTCGCGCGGAAAGTGCATAGCATTGCAGAGACGGGAGCCTCGAGCATAAGAACTGCTGCTCGGGCGCGTCGCAGTTGGACCAAGGCGGTGCGTGGGTGGTTTCAGTAGTGTTGGAGCATTCTCATTAGCCAATCACGGTCGCGGACAGGCATGGTGGTTCGATGTTTGGCGCCGCGACTGTCAGTCAGGCGAGGTGGAGCGCGACGACTGCGACGATAAACTCGTCGTCAAAGAAGACATGGGAAGACAGAAAAGGTGCAGTACGGGGCTATCAGCATCACGAGAGCGTCGGTGGTGTTGAGCACGAAGTTGCTACCTGCAGGCGCCACCAACAGTGTAGCGCGTGAGGATGGCTGGACCGGGAAGCGAGACCGGACGAGGAAGGAGAGTACGGATGCCTGCTCACAATGCATGCCGCGGCTTCCCAATCATGGGACCACACCCGCGAGCTTGGAAACACGGTAGACATGAGTCTGCATGTTTCGGTAGTTTTGTGCTGGTCGTATAGGTATAAAAACTTCAGCGACCGGGCCTTGGAGTTGTTCACCAGAAGCATGCGCAGGTGCGGTGTTGCCCACTGCTGATAATACTCTGGAGGGGCTTGAGACGAGCATCCCATTCACCGTAATCTGAGCTCAGCGCGCTACTGTCGCCTTCCACCAATAGCGGCCGCTGGCCCCCACCACCCTGCCTGACTATCCTCTAGCGCCATCCTCGGCCCAGCCTGTTCTCATGTGGAAATGTTCGTCGATGTTTATCCCAAAGGGTCCTGACAGCTATATTCTAGCTGGAGCGTGTCAAAACTTAGTATCCGCGCAACTGCTGCGGCCAGCGCAAGTGGGAGCATGCCTCGCCGCTCTCCCACGCTGCGGTTGCGGTCCCAGGGCCACGATGTGCGATTCAGAGCTGACCAGGGTGCGCTCAAGCGGCATAGTGGATTGCGGCCTGTCTGCAACCCAGGCAAGAAATAGCTGGCCACTCCCGCAGTCTCATTCCCAATCCCGTTCATCACCTTCCTTCTCCAGGCAGCTCTTCTTTGGGCTCTTACACCTGCACCACCCGTTCGTCCCTGCGTGCCAGTCGTGCCATTCTAGATCGTGCGCCTACAACCTGTTGGCCAATCTCTCCACCATCCACCGGCGCCCAGACTGCAGGTAAAAGGTACGTACCTACCTAACCTTCCGCGGTGCACCCCAGCCACTCGCTGCACGGATCGCTCCAGTGCCTGTGCAACGGCGCACCTGCCCTTGCGGCCGCACCCACCACGTCTCATTATTAACAGACGCTTGCGCTTGTCCTGATTCATCTAACCCGACTCTCCTGCAGTTCGCTCGACTTTCCACTCCCCCCACAACCGCATCCAGTTTAGGGCCCTCGTCCGCCAAACACTCGTGTCCAACCTCGATCGCAACTTCGCAAAATGGCCAGTGAGCTCACCGAACACGACCAGAACGCGTCGCCGTCAGTGCACGACGACGGCAATGGCACCCTCGGCATTGAGAACCGCGGCGTCAAGCGGGCGCGCGCTGCCGCCGACGACGACGACGACGACGACGACAAGCCCGGCCGCGAACGACGGAAGATCGAGATCAAGTTCATCCAGGACAAGTCGCGCCGGCACATCACCTTCTCAAAGCGCAAGGCGGGCATCATGAAGAAGGTACGTTCCCAGTGGTTTGCGCGCATCGCATCCCCGCCTAGAGCGCTGCCTCGCGCGTCGCATGCGGACCACCGCCCGTACCGAGCCTCCGCTAACCGTCGCACCCACAGGCCTACGAACTGTCCGTCCTGACGGGCACCCAGGTGCTACTGCTCGTCGTCTCCGAGACCGGCCTGGTCTACACCTTCACCACGCCCAAGCTGCAACCACTGGTCACCAAGGCTGAGGGCAAGAACCTGATCCAGGTACGCGGCCCCGCGCTCTCGCACCGTCGCAGTGCACTGCTAACTCCGCCAGACCTGTCTGAACGCCCCCGAGCCCTCGAGCGGCGATGCGAACGGCGTCGATAACGACACGGTCGACTCGCCTGAGGACAACCACGCGCAGGTGCCCCCGGGCCAGCCACGCGGCATGCCGCCAAACAACAACGCCATGCCCCAAGCCTACATGACGCCTGAGGCCGCCCTGCACTACCAGAGCTACCTCCAGCAACAGCAGCAGTCGAACCAGTACCCGATGGCCCAGCAAGGCATGCCCCGCCATCCCGGCGGTCACTATCCCCAGGACCAGAAGCTGGGCTAGACGTACACACATACCCTCTGTCACACTCTGATGGCGACTTGCTCCTTGGGCGGCGCATAGTAACTGGATATGGATACCCTCGTAATGGCGGAAAAGTAATAACAGTGTAGCTACACGAGCAAACCAGCGTGCATGGCACGCATGTCGCATGCGACAGCAATGGCAGGAGTGCGACGATATTATGTGGACACGCAAGGTTGGGGAGCAAAGAGATTGCGCTTCTGACAGGACGACTGTACGTCTTACGTGGCTACCGGCGTGGTGTGGTGTTTTCTTTGTTTTCGTCTGTCTTGCTCGACCACCCGGCATCCATATCATCTCTATCAAGTACTGTGTAGTTCAGATCTCTCTCACTACCGACAATACCCGTCAAATACACTACGATAATTCACTCTCAGGCATGGGTCGTGTGCCGCTACTTCCGTGTGAGCTTAGTTAAGTCTGGGCGTAACTACGGAATCAGGCAACTATTTCGGACAAATTTACCACCCTCAAGCACCGGACCCACAAAACCAACCCCAAGAGCATTGACCAAGATTCAGGTCGAGCCGTCATGCAATGTACAATTTCCTAAATAAGATGCGTGCATACAACGGTAGCATCTTTTACTTCAAATGTTTTCTTCTTGCGGGGCTAGGCACCAGGAACCGGCCGCCGGCTCAAACGTTCGACCATTGCTTTTTCCCATCCGCGACTGGAACAGCAACATCACGAATAGGTAACGGGTGTAACGTTATCCCGAGACTCGTACGCGACTCTCCCATTGTGGACGAAATACAGAACTTGTTTCCTCGCTCAAATTTTAACGTTACCAAGACTCGACAAGATTACCCTCGAGGCATCGTAGCACCCGTATCAAACAAATGCTTGCGTCTAGCGTCTGTACTCCCTACGTACGCTATCGGAAGTGCAACCAAGCACAGCCAGGAGGACTCGACGTGCTCGAACCTCAATCCACGACTGTAACCGTCCGTCTACCTTCTACGTTGCTTCGAGAGCTTCGAGAGCTTCAAGTCGGACGCTTTCAGGTCACGATTGCGGCTTTTTACTTGGGCTGTGTCACTGCGTAACTGCGGCGTACGGCGAAGTGCGTTGTACGAGGCGGCGGTTTGGTGGTACATGGGCCGCGGGTTAATGCAAAACGCTTGAGCCACCTGGCTACTTCGGACGTTTTTCGAGGGCTGGGGTGCCCCTGTAGAGAAGCGTTGAAGGAGGGCAAAGAGCGCCACAGTTGAGCGAGAGGCTGTGCGAGAGTGAGGGGAACTCGCCATGTGCAGGTGAGGGCAACATTGCTGGTCTTGCTGTCCCAAGCTGGTCTGATACGACTTTCCATTCAAGGTACGTAGGGGAGTTAGGATAACTGTGAGGCTGACTAGTGCATTTATCAAGGACGACTCAGACATTATTCATTTATCTCGCCCGATATCGTAACATGATGACAACTACGGGCCGCTCAGCCAAAACTTACTTCAAAGTCCCCTAGGTCACAAGCGGATCCTTGGGTTACTTCACATCTGCAGGACCACGACATGACTGTCGTGTTACGGAACTCTTCACGCTTTGTACAGCTTATCTGCACGCTGTTGCGTTCTTAGCGGCATACATTGCTACCCTCGATGAGCCCTATACACTGTCGAATCCCCCGACTTCCTCACTGGCGCCCACTGTTCGAGTTTAAGCAGCCTGAGCAGCCCAAGACGTTGTCCTCTTAATTACATTTACCGGTAATCATCCTAGCGCTCGGATGCGGGTGTTCCCTTTCCGCGGTGGGCGCGCTTACTCTTTCGAGCCACCCCACATCTGCACCATCCCCGGGATGTACGCCAAAGCCTCACTCAAACCTGCACTCATATCTGACCTACCCGCCTGCATTGCGACCCTCCCATCTATCATCGAGTCCGAGGTCCATGTAACTGCATGATTGGATTCTGGCGTCGCTGAAATAGCCCCAATTATCCCGCTCAAGCTAGCATGGGGCATATCTGCTCAGCTGTTCATCCAACCGAAGCATAAGAGTCGATGTATGTACTTACCGCGATCATCCAGTGAAACTTCTTCCGACTTAGGCATGCCAACACGAATTACAACTATCTGAGGCCTGAAATCCGGATTGTGGAGCGCCAATCGCGGCTCAACGTACAGCATCACTGCTCACTCCATGTCGTTGACATTGCTTTTGACCCTTTCGCAACTCTTATTCGCCATCTCCTTATCTACAAGTGTCTTCTCTCCCCGCCTTTTGTCACGAGCAAACTACCCGAGCGCGGACTCCATGTCAAGCATATTTAAGCTTCAGCATTCCCTTGCTGCTGGCTTGGCATGTCACGTCGAGTTCGCGTCAAGCTCATTATCCCTAGCAAAGAGCGTCCCTTATACGGACGATTAACGACGACATCCATCATTCGCATTTTGTATGATATTGTTATCGGTTGAGGTGGGGAGCCAACGAGATAGAAGACGATGGATTCAGCAACCGAGAAGCATCTATGCCCTAGCGTCTCTCCAGATATCGAAACAACGCGCAACACCTCCGTCGACGCGGATGCATTGAAATTAGCGGAGATGGGCTACGCACAAGATATGAAGAGAAACTATAGTGTATGGTCCGTTCTTGGCGTCGGGTTCTCTTTGACAAACTCCTGGTTTGGCATTTCTGCATCCTTGATCACGGGGATCAACTCTGGAGGCCCGATTCTCATCATCTACGGAATCATGCTGATAGCATTGATCTCGACGTGCGTGGGTATAAGCTTGAGCGAACTGGCCAGCGCAATGCCGAATGCAGGCGGGCAGTACTTCTGGGCCAACGAACTTGCGCCGAAGCGATTTACGCGGATTGCAAGTTACCTGACAGGATGGCTGGCGTGGTGGGGTGCCATGTTCACGAGCGCTTCTGTAGCACTAGCGATGGGTAGTGCAATGGTGGGGTGTTATCAATTAGGGCATCCTGACTTGTGAGACCTACCTTTTCCTACGATCCTTGTGCAAGCATTTCAGATAACAGTTGTGGACACCCAACCCCTCTATGACTGTATCACTGATTACTAGCAGTGTCATCAAGCCCTGGAACGTCTTTGTTGCGTACCAACTCGCAAACATATTCTGCTTCTTGTTCAACTGTTATGGAAAAACACTGCCCACCGTCGCACAAACAACGCTCTGGACCTCTTTGGTATCCTTTGCTGTCATCCTCATTACTGTCCCGGCCGTCGCGCCCACACACCAACACGCCAAGTTCGTCTTCGCCACTTTCATCAACAACACGGGCTGGCAGCAAGGCGGCATCGCCTTCATTGTCGGTCTTGTAAACACAAACTGGAGCTTTGCGTGTCTCGACTGCGCTACACATCTCGCCGAAGAAGTCCACCAACCCGAACGCATGGTCCCCGTTGCCATTATGGGCACTGTGACAATCGGGTTCGTGACGAGCTGGTTCTTCTCCATGGCAATTTTCTTCTCCATCGTGGGAGATTTTGCAGAAATTGGCGCGTCAGCTACGGGCGTACCGATTTTGGAAATCTTCTATCGCGCACTGAATCACAAGGCTGGTGCTGTTGTGCTGGAAGTGTTTATCATTGCGACGGGTTTGGGGTGTCTGGTGGCTAGTCATACGTGGCAGAGTCGGCTTTGCTGGAGTTTTGCACGGGATCGCGGATTACCTGCTCATCGGTGGCTAGCGACGGTGCACAAGGGGCTTGACGTGCCGCTCAACGCACACTGTGTCAGTTGTGGTATTGTTGCTGTTATGGGGTGTTTATACTTAGCTTCGTTGACGGCGTTTAATTCGTAAGTTTTCTTTCTCTTTCTTCTTTGTCTTTCCACCAAGTCAACGAGGATAGATATCAGAGACTAACAAACAAACACACAAAAACAGTATGATCACGGCATGCATCGTCCTCCTATACCTCAGCTACGCCATCCCTGTAGTTTGCCTCCTCATCCGCGGCCGCAACAAAATCCCCCACGGCCCCTTCTGGCTCGGCCCCGTCGGCCTCGTAGCAAACATTGTACTGCTCATCTGGACTCTGTTCACGCTCATTATGTACTCGTTCCCGTACGCAAAGCCCGTTGCCGCTGGTAATATGAACTGTAAGTCTCAGCACCACAAACAATGATGTTGCCGCAGTTCGAGCACTACTGCTAAACACAGCTGACCATAATTGTAGATGTGAGTGTGGTTTATGCGATTGTGGCATTTATCACGGGTATGGATTGGGTATTTAGGGGCCGCAAGAGCTTTAGGGGGGCAGGGGAGAGGATGGTGGAGAAGGGGAGCAGTGGTGGGACTACTGTTGATGTGCCCCGGCATTAGCAGCATGAGGAAAAGGGGGGTGAAGGGTGTAGGGTAAGTTCGTGCTAGCTATATATAAGAATGCACTAGTTGGCAGATAAGTTTTTGTCTTACTGTTGTCTGTTGTGTTGTAAGTGATGTGCGTAGAGGTGGGGATGTCGCAACGGAAACGACTTATCAGTATTACCAGTCGTACTAAATAGTAAGAAGCTTCTTACGGCGAAAAATGTGGCATACATCCTCTCGAACGGCGGGGGTGGGGGAAGAGTCTAATAAGTTTGGAGGCTTACAACAGTGCTTCTTGGGATATGTTACATACCATGTCTCGCAGCTATGTTCGCCAAAAGAACGCTAAGGTAGGTATGGCAGTAGTCCCTTGATGCGAGACAAGCGATCACGGCAGCGGGATGGGAGGAGGCCTAAAGCAGCATTATCCCGTTTGGACGATCCATAATCAGGGTTTGAGATGAGGGAGTCAGTTTGTAGTGAGTAGGCAGGAGTGACTATTGCCTCTGACACTACCGTGCTATAGTAATTTGGCTGGCCTAACTCACTCCTCTCGAATGAACTGCGACAAGTAAACAAAGCAAATTGCCTATAATGATGTCCTTCCTGACTAATGCAACCAAGGGAGTGACCAAGTATACAAGAGTCATCGCAGCAGTTATCGCCAAAAAAAAACTGGAATGAAAGGCAATGCGCATGCAACAACGCATATGTGAAGCTTTTTCTTCGGGCTCATGGATGCGCACTCCGCGCGACCGCTCTTGACGAAAGGTTATTTTGAGATGACCACATCGTTCTTGTTCTTTGCATGACGTGGTCTCTTACGCCCACCTTTGTTGTTGACCCGGGTCGGGTGGGCGGTTCCTTCTGCCCTGGGCATGTGACTAACCCTGTGCTGGCTCTATGTATGTATATAAGAGTCAAGAAAGATGACTTTTCAGACGAAGAAACTGTGACTCCATCATTATATGACTCAGTTGTTGAGTACGTGGATGGTTGCGCATTGCACATTACTTGCGGTTACCTAGCGCTAGGTACCAAACATTGAAAATGGGTGGGTCCAAAGTCACACTCACCTTGAATTGCCTAAGGCTCTTCTTAGCGCCATGTGTGAACATTTGCGAGGATTATAAATATTGAATTTTATCGCCTTTTCTCTCACCGGTTACACCTCCAGAGTTTCGCTAATAATTGCAATTGCAATTGCATTGACTTGTGTGCGCCAACACCCGACCGCCATGGCTTTCGTTCACCCAGATGGTGCAATATCTCTTCTCGAGAAGACAACAACTACGGTAGAGCCGGTAGAGTCCAGAATCAGAGGGTTATCGGCGCAAGGGAAGAGGAAGCGGGGCGCTGGTGGTGATGCTCGGCATGGAGGGCAGCTGATCGAGGAGGAGGGACTTGACGTCTCTACTTCTGGTCCAGGAAAACATGGTATTGAAAGCCTACAGGGCACGAAACCCTCCACAACCCCAAATCAAGCCCGTACTGCTACGAAAACACAAGAGAAACTGCATGCGTCTCCCAGCAACAACCGGTTGAACACTGTCACTACGACGCTCGCCAAGGGAGCGAAAAAGCCCCGCTTACAGGCCAGGCGAGACTGGCGATTTGAGCGAGCAAATACCCCGGCCGCAGAACGGCACTACCCGGATCTGCTGGATACGGAAGTGTCGCGCGCGCTAGTAAAGGAGCCCGACAAGAGCATCCGGAACGAGCACGCGTTTATATACCAGAATCTGCGAATCAACGACGGACCCGAGGGACATGGGTTCAAGGAGTGGAAACTTAATGTACAGCGGGAGATGGTAGACCTTGGTTTGGAGATTGTGCCAGGCGGACCGGTGGCAGCGAGTGTAGACGTGGCGGAAAAGGCAAAGGATGCTGAAGTTTATGACGAGAAGGTGGAGGATGAGTTTGATATCGATATATATGGGGACGAAGAGACGAGGAGGAAGTACGCACCGATGGCCAAGAAGGCAAGAAGGTAGATTTTGCCGGTGCTTGTGCGGAGGGCTTGGCGCATATTGAATAGTTTGTCAGCTCTCTCGTTCTCGAAACGAGAGCTCCTCAACTAGTGAATACATCTACCTTACTGTGAGCATGTCAAATTTAAAACACCATGTACGTAGATTATCGACTAACGACGGGCCAGGAGCCCGGACGCACATATTCAACCTTGTTTGCTTAACCTTTTCTCGGTGCTCTCCTACTTTCTTACATCAAATATACATAACCTTATTCTGTCAATTTGACCGCCTCCCATCATCTCCCACATATTAAGCAACGGGCACTAAAAAGAGCTTCAGCCGCCATGTCAGACCGCATCGACCATGGATCGACAAACCTAAATCAGCCACCCAGACGCGAGCGCGGCGAAGAGAGAAAGCGCGGAGACTCACCACCCCGAAGACCACGACTCATGCCGGAAGACTACAAGACAAACACGCCAAAAGAGAGCCTCGTCCCGCCACCTATCAGAGACTCTCTGAATAGCGTCTACAAGCCTGAACTCGCATCCTTCCAGCGGACAAAACGGGCAAAACACAGAGCTGCAGAAGAAGCGATACAGACCAGGACTTAGAAAGTGAAGGAAGAGTTGGAGATCAAGATATTGAAAGCAGAGGGAGAAACCAAGGCAAAGGATGCGTAGTACTGCGAAGACCGCCAGGCGAGACAGATGTGCGTAGAAGCAACAAGATGACTACGAGCAACAGGAAGCGAAGCGTCAGGAGCATGCACGACGAGAGTTGCTGCGGCGAGAAACGTGGAAGCAGAGGAGGAGGCGGTGGTTGAATACGAATTCGATATCGACATTTACGGGGATGAGGACACGCGCAGGAAGTCGGGAGGGTAGGAAGTTGCTTGGGATGCTCGTGATATACGCCCGGAGAACTGAGATGCGGTTGCTGATACTGCCGGCATCAATGTTGGATAGGGCGAGAGGGCTACACAACACTCTCAGACCCCAGAATCTTCTAAATTCTCGAATATAAAGTTGGTGATCGATGTGCAGAACCGCCGAGGGAATTGAATGAAGAACGCGCTCGTGCATGAACGCTAGCTCAAACATCGTTAGTCAACTGAAAGGGTGGAGTATGTCATCATCGATCGCGTCTCGACCACACCTGGCATTCACAAGCATGTCCATCGTGGCCTCTTCGTCTGCTAATGAATTGAAGTCATAACGATGCCGCCCTGGTCCTTGATCTCCCCAGCCTCTCGTGGCATTGGTTTTGCGCTTGCAAGGCGGGTTTTGCAAACTACAAATGCGCCGGTTGTTGCGACCGCGCGAAAGGACCTAGATAAGACAAAACAGGACCTGCTCGAGGGCTTGGAAGTCGATGAGACACGGTTGAAGGTACTGAAACTGGACGTGCTAGGTACGTAAGCTTTTCTATTGAAGCGGCAAGGGAGCTCCATCGCTGATCTGTTCGTACAGATGAAGCCACTATCGCCGAAGCCGCAGCTTCGTGCAAAATGCAGTTTGGAAATGAGGCCCGTCAACTCCAGCTCGCCTTCCTCGTACCAGGCCTTCTCTTTCCAGAGAAATCACCTACGCAGATCAATGCTGATGATGCGTTGTTGACCTTTCGCACAAACACGTTAGGCCCGATGCTGATGCTTAAACACTTCTCGTCCTTCCTTCCAAAGAAGAGCGCATCTGTTGATAAACGTGGAGAAGAAATGAGAGGCCTGCCATCTGTGTCAGTAACGGCGGTCATGTCGGCCCGCGTGGGAAGCATCAGCGACAACCGTCTCGGAGGGTGGTACAGTTATCGCGCATCAAAAGCTGGTGTCAACCAAGTTGTCAAGACGTTTGACAACCACCTACGAACAGCGTCCGGCGATAATGCGATGGCAGTCGCCCTACACCCCGGAACAGTCAAGACCAATTTAAGCAAGGACTTTTGGGGTAATGTCAAGCAGGAGAAGTTGTTCGAGCGTGATTGGGTAGCTGAGAGGCTCATCGATGTGGTCAAGGAAGTGGGGTTGGAGGGGCGAGGAAAGTGCTGGGACTGGGATGGAAAGGAAGTGCCACCCTGATCGCTACGCAAGGACGCAGGAACAATGCAACTTTACTTGCGCTGCGCCTTCGACTGTGAGCCATCAACACCCATACCCACACTCACCACCTTCATCATTATCGTTACTTCGTTACACATCAAGCATCGCTTTTTCAAACATCACTCTTCCATCGTTACCCAACCATCGCTACAATGAACCGGGTTGCCAGAATCAAGAAGCCGGCAAGCGAGCACACATCGGACGGCCCAAAAGACAGTGCTAGGGACGCCCGTAAAGCGCCACAAGCCACAAAAGGTGGTTCGCAATCCGTACGTCCCGACTAGCGGCCGGGTCCAACCAGGCATACACCAGGCCCGCACAGCAACATCGCGCCCGTAGGCAGATGGTGGCACGAATATACAGCGAGGCAGAAGGAGAGAGTGAGGAAGGAACATGAAGAATTTCTTAGACAAGGGCACGCGAACCCATGCTGGTGTGGGAAACATGGCGATCCAAGCGTTTGGGCAGACTTCAATGAGGATATTCCCTCGCGACAAGCCCCTCCTCGCCCTGCACAACCACCCAGGACGAAGACGAGCGAAATGCGTGAGAAAGCTCGTTCTATTCCAGGGACTTGGCCTTCCTCTCTGACCACGGAGCCTGAGAATGAAGGATCGAGACAGTCTTCGCGGCAAGCACCTACTGCATGCACACGACCATTCAGTACGGATTTGATCGTCATGCGTGCGGGTTTTCCTCATTATGCTACTACACCGTTTGTCATACCACCACCTAATACGATGACAACGGGAACGGGTGCGGGTATTCTTCAGCATGCTACTACACCGGCTATCGCACAACCACCCAGTACGATAACAAGTGAGACTCGTGCGGATATTTCTCGGCATGATACTACACCGGCTGTCGCACAACCACCCAGTACGATGACAAGCGAGATGCGTGCAGGGAACAACATTGGGTCAGTTATTCAGCCTTGAATTACGGATCACAAAGCCTGACAACGTATATAGGAACTTGGGCCGCTACCAGGAGTCCCCCGAGCCGCAATCGCAGCCACCGGATCTGAACGTAGTTGGAACTGAAGCTACCACAGCAGTCGACATAGTCGATGAATCAATAACGTGTTGTGGCTGCTGGATACCCCCACCCGCGATCATCAAATTATGTTACGGTTGCTTTTGCCGTACTGCCTTCACCGGGAGCTCCGAGGACGAGGAATCCAGCACCGTACACTCTATTTCAAATGGTGAGTGCATTATTACCCGAACGTAATACCTATATACGCGCAGATAAGCTCCGTTGAGCTAGCAATGTCTTGACTATTTACTGACTTTGGACGACAGGAGGCATTCCAATATCGCTGTACCTCCGTCCACATCGACATCCGTTACGAATACCTATCGAACAACCGTGCAATGCAGACACCTTCGCTGGAGAAGACAACCACCTCGAACTTCCTCGCCGCGACCTATTGTGGCATTCATATTTCAAGACAACACGATCGTTACAACACTACTTTCCGTGGATCAGACATCCAATTGCAAGGCCAACGGGTTCCCGGAAGTCTGAGCCGGGAGGTGATGTACCAGAAGCGGTGCCTATCGGGACATTCGCCCGCTTGTTATTGCGAGAGTCAATGTCTGGACTTCGAGAATGCAAGTTCCATCCAGGGCCACCGTGCTGTTATAAAGGAGCAGAGGAAGATAAAGGCAAAGGCCCGGCAGATCCGATGACGCATCACCTGCTTCAGGACGCGACTGGCAATCATTCTGCCGATTCCGACCCTCCCCCTCCCAACGGTCGCGAAGCACGGGAGACCATAATCAAACGCAGAGGGCGACCACCACATACAGGAGAAGGCGAAAACAGTTCGCCCGGACCTTCCGAACATCTTATGGGTGATGCACTTTCAATCGCAAGTGAAGTTAGGCGCTCTGGATCCACGAACAACGTACTTGTGGCAGGGCCACGGTACACCTCTCAGGACATTCTTTGACACGTAGATATGCCGTTGATAGAAAAACTTGGTAGTTTCACGGAGAGTTATCTCTCAAGTCAGGCTTGTAGCGGACGTCTATAATGAATAACGCTTTGTGAGGAACTTGATGAGTAGAGGTGGGTGTTTATTCCAAATACCTTCTCCCACAACGACTGTATAGTCAGAATCGCAGCATTGTGTCATTACGGCTAGAACAGTTCTTACAGATGCAGGTGCGGATTTTTTCAATACAAAAGAACATGATAGTCCTCGAAACCATTGCATTCATAACTGTGGGCTTAGCTAGGGGATGAGAAATATTATTGTAGGTAGTAGGCCAGGGAGAAGGGTTATAGCTAGCGGGTAAGGCGAGTTTTATTGGAAAAGCAGTCAGCGGATTCACGACATCAACCAAGGAGAAAGTTTTGCAAGTTACAGTTGTATAATTACAAAACAAGCAAAACTAAAGAAAAAATACACTAAAAAATGGAAGCCTATCCAGCTTAGTCTCCGTAGGTAACCTTGTCCATATATTGCCTTTATTGTACGTACCTCGTAATACAACCAACTCCTCTTCTTCTTCACCGGACGCCTTTGTACAGGCTAATAAAAAATACTTCACTAAGACCTAACCGCATGCATACATCATGTGACTACAGAATCTTTTACCTTTTTTTTTGGGGGGGGGGGGGGGGGGAGCAGGACATGTCCTGTCAGCTTATCATACCATGAAAACCCAAGGTTAGAAGACAAGACGAAAGAGTAGGTCAAAAACTTAGGTCAAGGACGTAGCTAAGAGGCAGGCTTGTCAGTCATCCTACGCACCAAGCCCTTGACCTCGGCCTTGGCATCCTTCTTCCCCTTGTTCAACAAGCTCTTCACCTTCTCTGTTGTCTTCTTCTCTTTCTTCGCGCGGGCAAGTTCCGCCTCCGTCGACAGCTGTTCGAGCGGAACAAACGTGTCGAAGGTGTTCGTCGAGATGCGACGAAGAGCTGTCGGAAGAGGAGGCGTGGGTGCGCGAGGCAGGTTGAGGAAGGGGTTGCGGCTCGTAAAGCCGGCAGTGGCGTTGGTTTGGGTGGACATAGCGGATTGAAAAAAATGGTTGACGTTGTTGTGGGGGCTGATATAGTGATGTGTTGGGTTGTGATTTTGATCGGTACTGTTGTGCTAATCTGTTAGGTGCTTTTATCTTGTGTTTGTAATGGTAGGTAGCGAGTGTTGTGGTGAGATAAGAGGGTAATGGGATTATACTGAAGCTCGCAATTGTAGACCTGCTTTGTTGGTGTAAGCTCGTGAATGAACAATTTATATAGTAGATGGTGTTTGTACAAAAGTAGTGTTCACAAAAATTTGTATATGCGATGTGAAGCTGTACCTGTCTAGAGCATTGCAAAACTTAGACACTGTGTGAGACCGGGCATACACAATGTCTCCCCGGAGTTTCACATTAGATAATATGTGCACAATGTAGAACGCTACCAGTGTACGTGATGAACTCTCACCTTTAGGTGCCAAAATATTTGAAGTGTTCGGCATTGTGTCAGCTGTTTGCCAAGTCATGGAGTGTGGTAGAGGTTGCCCCGAGTAAGATGATGTCAACCTCAATCAAAAAGGCAAGACTCATGCCAGGAGCGCAATGTCTTCCATAGCTATGAAGGTGTCTCCTAGTTTCCACTCCCCAGGAACTTTTCCCCTTGTCAGGGCCCTTCCCCTGCTTAACAGGTCCGCTGTTCAGTTCCTTGCCCACTCGTTTTCGACGGTAGGCAGCTGGTCCTGCCCCAGATGTCCTGGCAAGGCACTGTTGATGCGACGATTGCCTTCTTCGATCGCACGCTCGGGGCTACGTTCGCCGTCCTGATCATCCTCCTCTTCGACGCGGTCTGAATAGCGGTTATATCCCGGGACGTAATCAATGGCGCGTCGAGGCTCCTCGCTTCCACCGTTTCTCTCGTCGGCGATCATACGCGAGATGCGATCGGGGGCAACGCGATGGAGCCAGGATTCCTTCTGGGTGGGGACAGCGATAATGGCGAACTACCAACAAAAATCAGTACAGCTCTCAAACGACACCTAAAGTCTCCCAAGAATAGCCACAATTCAACAGCTTACCTGCCAAATGAAGACCATGCCCACAACGGCCAGCAGCAAGCCCGCGATTTGCTGCTCTTCAGCTTTCCACGCTCCAATGCATCCAGTGCTCCTTTGAAACGTGGTCTCACACGCGTGCTGATTGTGCTCCCTGTCCGGAAACGGCCAGGCCATGTCGTGTGAGTTGGTAAAGCCACAACAATTGAAGGCATCCTGAATAGTCCTGATGGCGTTTACATTCTTCCGCTTGAACAGCGTCTGCCAGCGCTCTCGCAGTCCGCAGTCCAGGCCGGATGGAGGAGCAGCATGTGTGCCCACAAGTGTGATGACAACGCTCGAGTAGATGAAGATGATGGTGTTGACGATGATGACGAGCGGCGGGCGCTGCATTTCACCGCGACTGAGGTGCTGGCGGCGCTCTTGACGACGCGTCAGATCATAGCCGAATTCGAGAAGGATGCCGGAGAGTATAGGCAAGGCGGTCACGAAGCCCGTGAGGGCGTCAGAAATGGGCACAGAGCGGGCGTTTGCGCGGGACGAAGCGTAGCTAGCATTGTTAGCCAGGCGGGCCATGCAACCGACGTCTGGAGTGATTACCCGGCGAGAGCAGTCGCGATGATGAGGTACTAGACTCATCAGTACAGCAATTGAGAGCTGGAGGCGTTATATCCTCACCAGCACGCTGAGGCAGGTAACAACCTGCTTCCTAGTATACGTCATCCTGATATTGTTTTGCTCAAGCGCGCAGTCGTCTCTGACAAGCGTGACAAAGCGTGCTGGTAAGTGTGGGGTGAGGGAGAAAGGGCCAGTCGTAGAGCACGGAAGGTAAGATCAGTGAGCAGATGGTTTTGTACTGCAACTCCGCATTCCGGCTGCGTGGTTGGGTGCCACCTCGAAGGACTTCTTGCATGTGTCTCCGCGCCAAGCACGATGACTGTTCATTTATCGCCGATGCTGCTCATGCATCTGGCCCAAATAATATGCATCTCAGGGATGTCGACATTGGTAAGAAGGCAACCTTGGAAGCCCTGGAAAGAAGGCACGAGGGTGACCGGCAACGATCCACGTATCAGTAGGTGCCTAGGTAAGCAAGACCGGGCTCGCCTGGGCGTGATCCAGCTAAAACAACGCCTATATTTATCTGCTATGCATCGGCCTCACTCTCCGGCGTATCATCCCGAACCATGTGGCGATGCCGTGATGATGCCCCCCAGGTGGTGAGTCTGGGGACGGAATCGGCCGCATCTTGGGCCATTGGGCCGCGGACTAGCGCACGTTAGTAGCTTCCTCCCGGCTGTTGTCGAGTCTCGATCTCCCGATCTAGCACTTTGCCATTTCCACTTCATGCCCTCTTCTCAACCGCACAAGTCCGCCGGCGGGGTAATTTGCGTAATTTGTACGGCTTGACGAACATCTCGCGTCGAAAAAAACAGCATTGCTTCACAGTCTCCCGAACCGTCAGCTCGCTGCCCAGCTCGTGTGACTGCGGACAGTGGCCTGCAAGTGGTGTGGTCGAAAAGGCCAACGCCGAAGACCACACGATCACCGTCACCAGTATGCTAAAAAGGGCCCCAGTCCTAGTGCCAACTACCGTCTGCAGACGCGGGGTTGCTGTTAAACTTATAGGTATCGCGACTAACTCCTGGGTGAACTCAGCTACTTATCTCGCCCTCCCAGCCGTCGCAACTTTCTTTCGTTGACCTCGCTACTATATTTCACTCATTGCAATCCATCTCAGCCTCGTTGCTCAACGTCACACCTGTTCGACATGATCCTGTTTTCACCGCCGCGATGCGACCTTCTCCTGGGAAACGGATCAGGGAAACAAACGAGCTTCACTTCCACGAGCTTCACTCCCACGCGCTTTTCAATCCCGCTTTGGCCCGCCAGCCCTGTCTCCATTCCACTCTCACCTCGCTTCCCTGAACAAAGACCCTCTCGCCCGTCCCTACCGCTCAGCGCGAAGCAGCTACCACAACCAAGCCCAACCGTCGACATGTCTCACCAACCCGACACTCCGCGCCCATCACCTTTCTCGCCAACCCTTGGAAGCATCCCAGAGGTTTTCGAGTACGAGTCACTCGATACCAAGCTCGGCCTGACGACACCGAATGATACCCAAGAGGCGCCCGAAGCCTTCCGACCCGAAGCTTCGACCATGAGTCCGCCCACGCTTACCCGTGCATCCTCGTGGCCCGCTATCATCCAGTCGCCTCCCCGAAAAGTTGCATCGCCCTACGCCGTGTCCAAGGCGCTGCGCAAAATTCTCGAAGCTGACCGGGCTCGGCGAAAGCGCATTATGCGCGTCTACTTGAAGGCAATCGTGTTCCTCAAATATCTCTGGCGCGCAAACGAACGCTACGGAAATCTCATGCTTACTACTGGCATGTACATGCAGCGGTGACCAGGGCACGTAAAAGTGGGCGTCGGTGGAGTTGGGCATTCTGGGGACTCGAAAACGACCTGCTACGGTCTACACGATAGCCTGAATTTTGGCGTACCGTCGTAGCGATTTATAGGATTACATTGCTACTGGCCTTCTGCGCTGGGACAGCGCATGGCTTTTGATGGGCCTTGTACATATTCTCGCGGGACGAAATTGGTGTCTGATTATCACCATATATACCATGGGCAAGCATTGTACGGAGTATATTACACAATCAATTTTTCTAGTTTCCAACCTCCACACTGTGCATCCTGGGCCTATACGCACTATCAGGACACTGCATCTGTACAGTGTACATTCCAACATTGTAGGCTAACAGGTATTCACCATCTCAGCTCACATAAAATCAGCGCCAAAATGGTACTGTCGAATCATTCCCGGATCAGAACCAGACTCTCAGCGACGCAACCCCAGATCCGTTACTAAGACTGTGCGAACGAAAGGCAGGTTCCTTTCTAAACAACTATCACCAAGCGAGCAGAGAGCACTTGGACTCTTGGGCAGGTCCCTAGATCCCTTACAGAATCAACTGCACTCACGCGCTACAACTAAGCTCAGCCCCAATCAACACGTCGAGGCCCACTGGGCTGACGATTGGCCGAACTGGCGTAACGCTGGCGTCCAGCCCAGCCCCGTCAGCACCGACGGTCAGCCAGGTAACTTCATCACCGGTTGTTATTCGTGCTTCCACACCCACCCCCAGCCTTGTATCTTCCCGCTTGAAGAACTATAACACACCAGCTACTGTGCACAGTGATGCCGGGCCATCGACTCCAACGCTCAGCCGAACTCAGCCAACACGACCGACTTCACTGACCCCACTAATCACAGGCTTGAACACCGGCACTCCAATCATCCTCCCTTCGCCCCGGTTTCGTCACTCCATGGCTCAACGTGCCCTTTAAGCATCTCCCCTTTCCCCCCCACACCCCCACACCCCCACCCCAAAAGTCAAGCAACTCACCTGGGGCCCCGGGCTAGCATCGCCCATTAGCAAATTTAATACCACTGTCGATATAAAAGCAGCCTGTGGCGGCATCTACGACGACATGCGCTTTACGCAGTCTGACGATTCTGTAAGTAAATTTTACCAGGATGAAGAGGGCTTTCGCGTCTTCAGGGAGGGTCGGGGTGGTCGTGCGCCTGCGGAGGCGTATGGGAAGAAGGTTGAGGATAAGGATAAGGGGAAGGGGAAGGATCGGTCGTGGTCCAAGATTGGAGGCTTGATTCAGCAGAAGGAGGTGGTGCATCAGGAGGAGGCGTGGGAGGGTATGATGGCGGAGAGGAAGAAGAAGGATGGTGGTAAGGGCGTGAGGGTAAGGGCGTGTGGGATGTGACTTGGTAGATGTGGACTGTTATTGAGATCTATGCTTACTTAATGTGGCTTTCATCAGCCAACAACTCTGTTAACTAGATCATAAGTAGGAATGCATGTAATGTTTACTTGATTATACTCAAATTGCTGAAGAACATGGGATTGACTGAAGAACGCTTGCGTGGAGACACCAGGGCATATCAATCTCACGCAATG
>ML976087.1:2597-22606 GCA_010015635.1 Clathrospora elynae | reverse complement strand
GGATTATGCTTATCCGTGAGCGCTCGTTTGTGAGCGCTCATTGACAAGCGATCATCATCACACGATCATTAACGAGCAATCATTCATGAGCGCCTTGATTACCCCTGATGACAGCCAGTCATCCCTCAGTCATCCATGATTGCTTATCCCTACTCGGGTAAGCGCTGACGGCTCATTGTTGAGCGCTCAGCAATGAGCGCTGTACGCATGTGGCACAGTTACCTGTCCGCCTTGTGCAACCCCATTGGTCGTTCATAGAGAAGGGACCTCGTCTGCTGTAACGCCATCAGTTGGGACGTAACAGCTCTTATCAACGAGAGACTAGGCAGGAAGCAAGGCAAGGCCCTGCCTCTAGAACAGGGTAAGGACTATCACGGTGGGGCTGTATTCTGGTCTCCTAGGAAGGTAAAGGAAGCATGTGATTGTTAGCAGCAGCAGGAGCTAGAAGAGAAGCAACAGCAACTTCAGAAAGCTGACAGGGCTTGTGTACAAGAGGATCAGAAGCAGGCTAAGCTTCAGGAAGTTCAACAGAGGTGTGCAGCAAGGGCAGCAGCTCGAGTAGTACGTGAGAAGGAGAAGGCTAGGAAAGTTGCTGAGCAGGCCTCTAGAGCAGCCGCATGTAGGACTCAACAACAACTCTAACAAGCTCTTAAAACTGCCCAAAAGGGTAAGAGGAGAAGTTTCAAGACAGCTGCTAAGGCAGGCTCAAAAAAGAGAGCAGCTGCGCAGCCTCAGGGTGGTAGAGAGGCCTTGGGTGCTGCAGCAGCTCCACTACCATCTTAATCACAACACGGCCAAGCAATCAAGCTCCCAGCAAAATGTAGATAGCTATATATATCAATCAAGGTCTATACAGCTCAACTTTAAAAAAGATTGCAATAATAGCTGTTCAGCGTGGCTCAAAAGCCTCAAGTTTAGCTGCTACTTTGGTGAGGAAATCGGGTGTTGCGCAGGGCCAGGCGTTGCGCCGGGCAATACGGTAATCGTGCACTAGTCAAGGCCGTTGTGACGTTGGCTGCAATCTCCAGCTTTCACCCTCGTTACCCCGCAAACGTCATCAATGATTTCTCCCGTCTTAACAGATCGTAGAGCAAGCTCTCGCTACTATAGATCGTTTAGTCTTAGGAGACAAGACTCGATATATGATCAACACGCATTGTGTACATACACCTCGCGATGGATTCCAACCAGCTTCGCCATACCCCCAGCGTCGATCCTATACAGCCGAGGGTTATGTCGAGTCTAGAGGGGTACCACAGCTATAGGCTAACGCCACTGGTGTTCTTCTTTACGTCTGTCACTCTTCGTGTGTCGTCTTAGATATTTATTCTATTGCTTCTATCGCTTAATTCTAATGCATCGTTTACCTTTTCTGTCTCCCTCATGATGCGTGCCTTTACGCGAGCCGTTCAGCGCCGCCAATTCGGTGCTCGTAGCCAGTTCCTACGAAACACACGACAACAACGGGGCTTTGCGTCGGTGAACAGCTCAGATGTCAAAGACCTGACGGTTGTCGACCATCACTATGAGTACGTCCTCGAACCTCGACTGGATCGAACCAGCGCTGATAACCCACAGTGCTATCGTCATCGGAGCAGGAGGAGCAGGCCTTCGCGCCGCCGTAGGCCTCACAGAAGCCGGTCTCAAGACTGCATGCGTATCGAAGCTCTTCCCTACCCGTTCGCACACGGTCGCAGCCCAAGGAGGCATCAACGCCGCGCTCGGCAATATGACAGAAGACGATTGGCGTTGGCACATGTACGATACTGTAAAAGGCTCAGATTGGCTAGGCGACCAAGATGCGATACACTACATGACACGCGAAGCCGTCCCTGCGGTCGTCGAACTCGAGAACTACGGTATGCCGTTTAGTCGGACGAGCGAGGGGAAGATATACCAAAGAGCGCTTGGTGGGCAAAGTTTGAAGTATGGCAAGGGAGGTCAGGCATATAGGACAGCTTGCGCTGCTGATCGTACAGGGCATGCCATGTTACATACGTTGTATGGGCAGAGTCTGAAAGAGGGGGTGCAGTTCTTCATTGAATGGTTTGCGCTCGACTTGATGATGAGTGAGGGGAAGTGTGTGGGTGTTACGGCGTTGAACATGGAGGATGGGACGTTTCATCGCATCTTTGCGAGGAATACTATTCTGGCTACTGGAGGTATGTCATTATCAGAATAGATTGAGACTTCCCGCGCTGACATTTTATACAGGTTACGGACGGGCATACTTCAGTGCAACGAGCGCTCATACGAGTACCGGAGATGGCAGCGCAATGGCCTCAAGAGCTGGACTACCACTTCAAGATATGGAGTTCGTGCAGTTCCACCCTTCTGGGATCTATGGCGCAGGCGTACGTGGCATCGCATTGTATTTTTCCTTTCATGACACTGACATCCCTTGCAGGTACTGATCACAGAAGGCGCCCGCGGCGAAGGCGGCTATCTACTCAACGGCGAAGGCGAGCGCTTCATGGAGCGCTACGCGCCAACAGCAAAGGACCTAGCATCTCGCGACGTTGTCTCTCGCAGCATGAACCTTGAGATTTTAGAAGGCCGAGGCTGCGGACCAAACAAAGATCATATACACCTCCAACTCTCACACTTGCCGAAGGATATCATCATGGAACGGTTGCCAGGCATCGCGGAAACGGCAGGTATCTTCGCGGGCATTGATATTACGAGAGAGCCGATCCCAGTGCTGCCGACTGTACATTACTGTATGGGTGGTATTCCGACAAACTACCATGGCCAGGTAATTGATGTGAGGTATGGGGAGGACAGTATTGTGGATGGTCTGTATGCTGCTGGCGAGGCGGCGTGCGTAAGCGTTCATGGAGCAAATCGACTTGGTGCAAACTCACTACTTGATATTGTGGTCTTTGTAAGCCCCCCAGATTTATAAATTCACGACCAGAAGCAAAAGAATCACACGCTGAAACTCTCCAGGGCCGAGCAGCAGCACTGCACATATCATCGAACCATGCACCATCCGCGTCCCACAACCCAGCCCCAAAAAACATCGGTCTAGATTCCATCAGCGAAATCACTACTATTTTAAACTCGAAAGGCAGCACACCAACAGCAGCCCTACGAAACGACATGCAGACCACAATGCAATCCACAACCGCCGTCTTCCGCACCCACGACTCTCTCGCAAAAGGCAACCAGCAACTCCACGCCATCGAGAAAAACTTTACAAGCGACCTCAAAGTCACAGATCGGAGCCTGATATGGAACTCTGATCTCGTGGAAACGCTCGAACTGCGCAATCTCCTCACCAACGCTTCCCAGACGAGCAAGGCTGCGTTGACGAGAACAGAGAGTAGGGGTGCGCATGCGAGAGAGGACTTCAAAAAGCGGGATGATGAGGTGTGGATGAAGCATAGCTTGACGTGGCAGAGTGAGATTGGGCAGGATGTACGCTTTGGGACGAGGGCGGTGCAGATGCGGACGCTGGATGAGAACGAGGCGGCAAGTGTGCCGCCTATGAAACGGTCGTACTAGGGGATAATTGAGACTAGGAATGTATATACCATGCTATGCATGTCAAGCTACCAGCGCCATTCGCCATACTGAACACTACTGAGACTTTGTGTATCCGAGGTATTGTTGCTCATCTCAGTGTAAAACATGCTTCATCGCCCCCACTTATCAACCCCATCTTCTCGCCGTTTAGTCGTCCCAGCAAACCTTCAGAGCTACAAATTCGTTAGCAAATCATTTAATCAAAATCGTGTAGCGTGAGACTTACCACAAGGGAACGGGAAATACATGTCCTGGTTCTCCGTCAAGTAGGCGTGGTACGAGTACTTCTCCTCTCCAGGACTCATCTTCTTCACCACTTTGTGCACCTTGCCCTGCGGACCCAGCGCCGGCCTCAGGTTCTTGAGCTTCGCCACTTCCCTGAGCATCGTCGTGAGCGTGATGCGCGTCATCGGTAGCCCCAGACACTGATGCGGTCCGTGTCCGAGATGAATATACGAGTCCAACGGCCTCGTGATGTCGACCTGATCCGGTTTCGGGAAGAATTCCGGGTCATGGCTCGCCGCGCGTAGATTAACAAACACGGCTTCCCCAGCCTTGAGGTTCGTCGTCTTGCCTGCTTCAGTAATCGGCGTATCCTTGGCCGCAAGGCGGATCACGCCGGTTTCGCCGTTCAGTCGTCCACCTTCCATGGTGTAGTGCATCAACTTCTCAAACGCCTCTTCACTCTCCTCTTCGGCCAACTTTTGGATAGCGCCCCAGTGTTTCTTACCCTCGCCGAGGATATAGTACTCAATCGTCTGCGCAAACAACTGGCCCTGGTTACTCACCATACCGCCCGCCGTCCCGAGAATATGGCCCCACACAAGCTGTCCGGGCTCCATGCCGCTCTGCAACAGCCGCTTGATCATATGCACGCCATAGCTCTTCAGTACACTCTCGTGGGGCCAGATGGTCTGCATGATACTCGACAATACCCCCTTATTAGCAATTGCGGTAACGTTCTTCTCCACAATAGCCCCCAGCGTCTGCGTCGCCTGCCGAGCTTTGACGTGCAGCGGGAACGACGACGCGGGATCCGCGTCGAAGAAGATGAGAGCAAACACCGAAGACATGATAAGGTATAACTCGGCCTCTGTGAAGATGCCATGGGGCCGCTCCTCGGTCTTGAGCGGTAGCATGAACAGCTCTGCGCAAAAGTGGACGTGCGCCAGGTTCCCGACATCGCGGATAATGTCTACCTGGTGAAAGTCTGCAATCTCTGCGCTCTTTTCCGCGAGGAGTTGTTGGGTCTTTTCCGTGTAGTAGGCGCGTACTTGCTTGTCCCAGTCGGAGATGTATAGGGCTTTTGAGACCATGGCCCGGGAGGCGCTGTTCTTGGGTCCGTCGCCCGCGAGCATAAAGTCTGCGGCCGAGGGGCCCATGATGTATTGCATGGCTTGGCCCCAGACCACTTTGAAGGTGCTCTGGTTTTTCATGATGTCGGTGGCGAGCTTGTATTCTTTGATCAAGTGTGGGGGAGCAGTTGGTACTGGCTTTGTGAAGTCGTAGAGGTGGTCCTTTTTCAGGTCCTTGAGGGCTACTTGCATGGCCGAGGGAACGGTGAGCGGGTAATGCGCGTATACGCTGTTGAACTTGAAGTGCTGCGGGAAGGCGCGGAGGAAAAGTTTGTAGAATACACAGCCGTTGTCGATGCCGTTGTCGCTGTTTGCGAGGTTGTAGCCCCAGTTCGTCAGTGTGCGAGGGTTGTAGTCGTGAGTGTAGAACCTGTCGCCTCGAACCAGCGCTACCGCATCCGACAGCACAGCGCGCGATGTTGTATATGGGGGGCAAAGTCCCGATCCAGGGGCCATAGCCTTCTTCGCGTCTTCCACCACGAGGCCAGGGTAGAGTTCGACCTTGTCCGGATGGTCGTAGAGATGTTTGAGCTGCTCTTGCACATACTTGTCGGACGTAATGTCCTCGAATGTGTTATGCGGCTCCAGTTTAAAGTGTTTCCTGAACTCATTCAGCGACCCGAGATTCCAGGCTCTAGACTGCTCGATGCCGAGGATCTCAATGGCACGGAAGATAGAAGGCACCCTGTTCGGACCAAAGGAATTGGCGCAGTCTTCGATACTAGAGGTAAGCATGTCGACCAGTTCTTGATCCTGCAGTTTACCATTGTCTTTCCGGGTAAGACCAGCAAACTTCCGCTTCAATGGATCGGGATCAGTCTTCTTATAGACCTCGTTCAACCGACCAAGGAACTCGTATTTGCCAACTGATTTGGGGTCGCGTCCTTCGCCGAAGAGTCCGTTCCACATTTCCTGTGTCCACTTCTCGTCGCGATCGGAGACTGTGGAGTGCCATCGATACACGAGATTGAACTCAGCGGAGACCTGGTTACCAACACCGATTGGTAGACCATCAACCTCCTTGCGCGGGTCAAGTTGCCAATTGCTATCTGTGCGATTGAGATCCAGGATAGTGCGGACGTAGTCAACCAAGATGATGTTGACGTAGAGGCCGCAGGTGATCAGCCGACCAGTCTGGAACAAGTCGTTGTCGTATTTCTTGCACGCCGCGTCATACTTCTCCTTCGTCTTCTTGTCAACTTCGACATCGCCCGTCGCTTTCGGCGCTTCAGCTGAGGGCTTTGTGAAGCGGCCTTGCTCGTTTATGGCAGCCAAGTTTTCGACCGTATAGTTGTGGAAGCGGTTGAACATGATGAGCAGAGCCCCAACACCAGGAGGGAAGAACAGCAGCCTCGATTCCGAGAAGCAGTCCGGTTTGATCATTCCGTCGGATCCTGTCCTCATCTGATCCTGCTCGGCCTGGTTGCTACCGTACAGAGGGGAAAGATCCAGGTACGAGGACGTCATGGACACCGAGTAGTCCTCATGGCTTGTTCGGAAGCAATCGTGGATGATAATCGAAGCCAGGTAAAACAGCATACTGGAGATTCTGTTCGGATGCAACTCGGCGTGCTTCCTCGTCATGATGCTGTCAAATACGACTCCAGGATCGGGGCGTGCAGGGGTTTGCATCTGAGATGGCTTGACTGTCCTAGCATAAGGCGTGCCTGCAGCACCTACTTGTGGGTTCACAAGGCTGTTGTTCGACCCATCTGCGGATCTGTACTGAAATTTCGTTCCAAGATAAGACTGCGGCGGATGCTGCAGGTCGCCCCACAGTTGTTCCAGAAACTTGTCCGTGACCGTGTCTCTCGTCTTCGAGCCATCAGGCAACGCAGCAGCAGTCTGAATCAAGCCTTCCATGAGGTAGGTCTTGTCATCGGTCAACGCACCCAGCATCTTCTCCTTTTGAATTTTCAACAGACTCTCAACATTATCAATGCCGAGGTACGACAAGTCTCGCAGGCCGCCTTCGATTGTCTTGTAGAGGCTGGCCTTCTCCTCCGGAGTGATCTTCGAGCCATCTCCAGTCTGGTCAGGTACCGGAGCCGCAGCAGCCCCAATCAGTGAGGCAGCAGCCTTGAAGGAGCCACCGAGAGTGTTCCGCAGTTTGCTGAGCTCGGACAGATCAGCTGGTTTGGCTGGTTCAATTCCTGTTCGGGTGTCGACGTGGGCGTCCCACACGGCTTTTGCCTCTACGGTCATGTTGTGTGGTTATGCTGGTATGATATATTAGAACTCGTTCCCAATGATCGACCAGCGCCTCAATCTTTCTCCTCATGGACCGATGAAGGAGGCTTGCTCGTGAAAATACGGAAGTAACATCTGGTGCCTGAGAAAAACGACAAGCCCAGCGGTTCCGATCGGGAGGAGGAACTGAATAAGGCGAGGTAAAGAAAAGAGGCACAGCATGCAAGAAATGCATTTCGAAAACTTACATCAAGTAAGATTGGCCTCGTACTATTGTGATAACCCAGCCTGTCGGTAACAAGTCTTTTAATTCTCGAATCGATAGGATGGCGTGTCCTTTGAGTATATCGAACTCTCAAACCCGCAAGTGCAGAGTGAAGTAAGGTCCCAACAAGCGACGAAAGCTGCTGGTATATAAACCCACTAGCAAAAGCAGCAACAATAACAAGGGGTACAGCCGCGCGTTAACGGCAAGTGCTGGGGCAGAAATAACACGAATTAACTGCAAGAACAATCCTGTCTTCACCAGCAGGCAGCTAGCCCTCACCGTCTTATACACACACACACACACCCATACCTTCTTCTGCGCAGATGCGTAGGTAGCTGCGGCTGAACCATAGTTCCCACCTGTCAGCCTTCCCCTCCCCAAGCTGGACTCTCGCATCCACACCTCCTGCCTCGGCCCACCCAAAGCAGTAAAAGCACAACCCACACCAATGAGCAACGCGGTATTAGCTACCTAGTAGCGGTCAGGCCAGAAGGTTTCCTCTCTTGCCGGACACGCCAGCCCTGTAGAGCCCGTAGAGGGAGAGCTATCTATCTGCGTGCTTTTTTCCAGACAAACTCGCCGCTAGAGCAAAAGTTTGCGAATGCATCCGCGCGATACCTTTCTTGCACTCCCCTTGCTTGTTTGAAAGGTGGGCCTGCAAGGTGGGGCTGCAAGGTGGGCTGCTGCCCCTCGCGCTTGTGCAGGGTTTCGTTCGCACATGCTCGGCACCGCGACCGAGGGGAATGGATGGATGGATTCACGCATGTCAGATTCGGGATCGATATTAAGAAAAAGCAAAGTTTGGTTTTCCCATGTTTCATAGAGTAGATGAGACATGTTGGACGGTAGTACGGCGCACGCAGATTTCAGGAACTCGTGCATGCCTGCCGAGGAAGGCGGTTAGGCGACTCCCAAGGTAACAGTGGGGGAGGATGTTGGACACCTCGATTGTCACATCGAGAGCATTGCGAGAACTGTAGTGATATGTATATATTTCAAGGCACCAACGCTAGTTGCGGATGTGCTATGCTGACTAGTAACGTTGACGTAGGCGTCTTCCAGCCAATAAGCCAAGTCTCAGTTCTTTGAGTATGCCTCGCCGCAGCCTCAGCGGACCCCACCTGATGTTGTATACACTGTGGAGTACTCGATTGGTCCTCATTTCGCATCGTCCCTCATGTGATGTGCCACTGTAACCATACCTGCACATCGCACTCGCCACGTCGCTGGCCGCGAAAAAGTCGCCCGGTCCACCATTTACCAGATGCCAGGCAAAATAGCGTACCTCTTGCGCTTGTACTTGTCGCCAAACTCCTTGCGATACCTCTTCTCCTTCTTCCACGCCCAGACACCCATCTGCCCTACAGCCACAATGATGAAGATGACGGTGCTCAAGCTCCAGTTCACCAGCGCAACGCCGATCCACGCAATCGCCTCAAACATATAGTTTGGGCAGGTAACGAGGTTGAAAGCCAGACCCTGTGGGATCCCGCGCTCAGTGCTACCCGGACGACGCAAGTTCTTCAGCGTGACGTGCGTGCTGTAGTTGCAGATCTCGCCAATCGCAAACAGGGCAATACCCAGGTATGTGAAAAGGGGGTTCGAAGGCTTAGCCGCCGGGCTGCTGGGGCCGTAGCTCCAGTATGCTAGGTTAAAACCCGACAGCACCCAGTAGTAGCCGCTGTTCTTGTAGATGTTGCTTATCGGCATCGTAGCCGACGAAAAGCGATGGACGAAGAGCGTCTCAAACTCGCGCTTTGCAAAGTGTATGACGCACATGAGGAGCGTGAGCTTCTGGAGTTGCGTGGCGGGCGCGGAGGTGCCATAGATGATCGGCCGGCCGAAATACATGAGCGGGTGGATGAGGAGAGGGCCGAGGTATTCGACGATGAAGACGGTCCGCCACGAGATCTGGGGGCCTGCAAGAAGACGTTAGCAATGCTGCTAGAATTGCCAGCGTGAATATCATACCCAGGTCCTTGACATCCACAGCACTCTTGTTTCTCAAGCCGGTGTCGTGCACTGTCGCCTCTCCCACATTGTTGATTGGCGACCCGTCGCTGCCCTTAGTGACCCTCAATCGGTGAATCGAGAATTGCGAGGCCTTTGCGATCTCCTGAAATATCTCAGAAGTCGAAGCATCGGAGCGGACAGTGATGGTCTCGGGGAGGTTCTTGATCGGACGGCCTGCAGAGGGGTTCAGTACTCGTGCACTTGAGATGCACTAAGCAGGACGATAGCCGCTTCAGTGGTGCGGACATGTGACTTACCACGAGGGCGCACGATGAGCGTAAGAGTCGACGCGGACATGGTGCTTTGATACGTATGTTTGTTGTGCGTGGGAACTTTTGATGGGATTCGGAGCGGCCCGGGGGAGCCTCGGCACATGAGCCGTGGGAGCTAGGCTAAAAAAGGACCAGCCTGGAAGGGGCCGTCAAATGGAAAAAGACACACGCGCACTGAAGTTGGAATTTGTTCCTCTTGGTGTTTGTCGTGTGTATCTACTTCATATGGATCCCGCTGTGTTAGTCACCAGACGCCGCCTCTACTGCACTACTCAACCCAGCTCCACCACCACTTGCCATGCAGCTTCAGGACCTATACCTGCAATCAACTCGCCAATAACACCTTTGATTGACCGAGGGTTCCGCAGATCACTGCTTTCCCATGATACAAGATCCTGCAGCATGTCAGTTCAGAGGTCATCATCACAACTTAATCATGGATTAGGGCGTACCTGTGCTTCTACCAACCTACTGCCGACTCGAACGGGCATGGATGCCAGATCTAATTTCTCCTCGATCTCCTCAGGTGTCATGTATCCTGGAATCTTCAGCTCAAACAGTGACATTCCGTTGCGGGCCGCTTCTCCTGCCTCGGCAGCATTTAGGGGAGGGAGGTCTGAGATGCCAACTTGTTCCTTTGCCTTATTCTCTCCGCTCTTGGCTGAATCGGCTTTGATACTCCTCATTCGACGCTCCCTAGACATCGATACATACGTCTTCTGGTTTAGTAGTCCCCGTAGTTCGTCGTCCAAAGGGTTCCATTCATATGTCTCCGGGTCCAGCACGTGCTGAGTCTTGTAGTCGCCCTTGTACTTCATCTTGATGCACGAGTGGATGTAGTAGCCCATATAATAGTACTGATACCCCCCTTCGAGTGCAAGAGCCGTCTCTCGTAACGCGCTCAGCTTGCCGAACTGCCACTGTTCGAAATCCGAGTGGTACAGCAAATAGACGCCACTGAGACAGTGAGGTAGTAGGTCCAAAACGCCCATCGCGATAAGTCGTCCATCGAGTCGATAACATTGATGATACGAGCCGAGAAGCTGCTCTTTTCCATCGACTTGCCTGGACGTATGCAGTAGCGGAGACTCACACAGGAAGCGCTTGAAGCCAGACTGAGAGATCTCATGTGGCTCCTCCTTGTGCACGCTCTTCTGGTAGTTGTGGAATAGCTCGTACTTCTCGAGAGAAAAGTCTGCTGGCTCCAGTGTTACCTCGAAGCGATGTGCAGGCTCGGGCGGGCGTTTGACATTCTGCAATTCAGCCCTGTGTACTTCGCGAGTGAGGTCGAAAGTGTTCTTGAGCCGAGCTTTCTCCCTAGTAGAGGATCAGTCTAGTCCCAGTCATGCGAACGTACATACATACTCTTTCGATATTGGGTGGAGCCTGGAAGCCTCTTTTGTGTAGCTCTCGCCTAGCACATGGTCATTCCAATGGTTGACGGCCTTCCTTTGGTCTTTCGATGGCTTGAAGGAGTCTACGGGAAGACTAATCTCGGGTAAGTTCCATGTGGTATGGCTTCCGCAACAGTACTTACCGGATCGTATAGTGCGGACAGCAATGTCGCAAGACATCCGGCTTGTAGAAGGTTGTGCCAGATCTAGAAGCCGATCTCAGCCGCTGTTGTAGGCATAATGATGTGATGCAAGGTGCTTGCCACCGCCTGCCCTATAGGAGTGGGTCACCTACCGTCTCCAACCGCGGTCCACAAGAATCTGGTAAACCTCAGCTGTCAAGTTTTTTGACGAGAAGTAGTAGCTTGCTCCTGATTATGTAAGGTCAGTCAGTACGGGGTCCGGCCCATTCCGATTTGTTCCGCTCAGTCTGCCGAAGCGTGGATGCACGTGAAGGCGGGCAACCTTAACAGAACATCGAGCGACGGCGGACGAAGTGCCGCTTCTGCAACTGACGCCCATCGACGGCCTGACCGCTCTGACAGCGGCATGCACGCGTGACGATCAAGGTAGGACTAGAGAGGAAAAACTGGAGAATGACCACGTACGAGAGTCGGGTCTTCGACGACCATTCGATGCGTCTTTGCAGTACCCGCAGGCGCTGCTCTGGTAGCCTGGAAATGAACATCAGCACCCAGGGTCTTGAGATGCCCATTTCCGTTATGCTGGAGGACATTGAAGACAGCTCCATGTCCAGCCAGACAGGCACGCGCCGGATTCCAGGGAATTGGTTGGAGCAAAACATACCGTAAGGTGTTACACTGGACTGCATGAGGGCAGCATAAGCGTGGGATCTGGTGGGGGTGGTCCGAGGCGTGATCTGAGAGTCGTCGCTACGAGCGCGAGGCGGTGGCAGCCGTTGGGGGTTTGAACAACAGGCCCCTTTCCCGCGGCCGCCTCTTAGAAAGCAGCGCGCTGTTTGCTGATAGTAACGGGGGGCGGTCTAGGTGTTGGGCGAGGTGCTTTCGCGGAGAAACGCGGTCGCGGGGTTCACACACAACACAAACTGCGAGTGTTGTATCACAGCGTGCAGGCGGCGCTCCAGGAATTCCGACCAGCGTCTACACGGGGGCTATTGCACGTTTTCTAGTGGGCAACCCGCCCTTTAAATGCTTGTACGTCACTCAAGAGAGACAGGCAGCAGGCGGCGCGCTGGTCTCGCGTGCCCCGCCGCCTTCTATGCACCGCACTGGAGCTGCAGGACCGTAGAAGGCCTGTCTTTGGCGCCGCCAGCAGAAATCAATGCCTTCTCTGACTCCTCGCGGCCGTCGTTATTGCTATAGGTTGCATGAACGCGCAGGGTCTCGCAGCCCGGACAAAGCTCCTCTTGCAGGCGGGCCTTGGCGGACAGGCGTGACGCTCCGGGCGCGAGCTCTTAGTTTCCCACGTAAAAAGTCCCTGACCCGAACCACCTACTAAAACATCCATCCACCATGCCGAACTTCTTTGCTGCTCGCAGGCTCCTTCAACATCCTCAGCCCCGTCACCCGCGGGACTGAGCCTTGCTCAGCCCATTCCTCTACTGCTCCCTATTCACACTTGCTCCGTCACCACTAGTCTGTGAAGCTCGCTGTTTGCTCGGCCGCATTCACCGCCTGGCTCGCCTCTGCTCTTCCGACCAAGCCCCTCCCTGAGCCTGTTGGTGTCGTGTTGAGCGAGTCGCATACAAGCGGTGCCACTCACGTCCATCGAGGCTCTCTGTCCGATATCTCGGCGGCGATATGGCGGCTACTCAGCAGCTGTCGATGCAGTCACGCACTGGTCGCGTGAACCAGCGTAAGCATCCTCGTCAGACCCCACACCCCCTTCCGAATTCAAATTCAGAATAACCCTTTTCGTCCTTCGCTACCACTTTCTTTTTGAAGCCCGGCTGATTAGCGGCAGGGTACGGCTCCCAAGGAGAACGACTAGTTGCCGGCGTTGTCCCGCTCTCCGCCGACAAGTACTACGTGCTCCTCATCCAGTCGACTAAACGGAGCAGCTGGGTCCTCCCAAAGGGTGGATGGGAGACGGACGAAGCGACCGCTCAAGATGCCGCCAAGCGCGAGGCCTGGGAAGAGGCTGGCATAATATGCAAGATCAACTACGACCTTGGCCTCATCCCCGAGAAACGGAAACCCGATCAGCTCACGTCTCAGGCCCCCAAGGCCTCGTACCACTTCTTCGAAGCGACCGTAGAGAAGCAGGAAGCTCAGTGGCCCGAGCAGCACAAACGGAACAGACATTGGTTCAACTATACCCAGGCACGGCAGGCCCTGGCGGAGAGACCTGAGCTGCTCGATGCGCTCGACCGATGCACCATGCATCGGACGTAGACGGTATAATGTGCGGAAGGTCGCACGCAAGCACCGGGGAGATCTCGGGCATACACCAAGAATTTCCGGCAGATACACATTTTCTCTTCGTTTAATGATGCATCACTACGGGATACCAAAAGCATTGGGAGTTTTATAGACTTTTGGCATTGTCATGTCTGTTCTACATTTGGCGTTATGGTCGCTCTTCGACTGGTAGAATGATGCATTTGTGGCTCCCCTGCACACAGGAGCACGGGCACTAAGCCGCTCAGGCTCGCGCAGTAATGCAATTTGGCAATGCCTAGCGACATCCTCTTTCTGTTCATCTTTGTGGTTTTCGTCTTTACGTCGCTTGAGAAGCAAATCACGCGCGTCGGCGTATGCTAATGGGTCAGCCAACGAGAGGGTCATCCCTTTGGCCACAATTTCGGCTTACAGTCGCCATAACCTTGATGTAGATAAAATATACTGTCTGCGTAAGGTCCCACAGTCTGATGCCTTGGTACCAGAACAATGGGAGCCAGGTCGAAAGCAAGATCTTCACATATGCCTTCGTAGCATATTGCGACTGTATTCATGAAGCAGGGCACTCGGGAAAAGACCTGATGGAAAAAAGACAGCATCCAGGCGCCACGACAAAAGGATCAATACCACTGTTAACTTTCACAAAAGGCAGCTTAACGACACAAGTAACTCTGTACATGCGTAGTTTGACGAAGCAGTAATATGTTCTCTGCTTCCTCATTGGACTCGCTTGGCCACACCTGCCGAAAAGGCTGTGCGCTCTCTTCAGCTGTCAGCCACCTGGTTGGTTTTACATGGCACACACAACCTTGCACACACAACTTTGCACATGACTTAGGCTTATGCGTATTGCAGCTGCCCAGAGGCCTTGACAGCATTCACGCACGATCAAGAATTAGAACAGTAGGAAATCCGGAAGAGATAGAACAAATTGCTTGAAATGAGGGTTTGACCCCAACGAAAGATAGTGGCTGTGTTTGCGAGGTAACCATAAATACAGCTAGTATGTATGCATCTCCCCTCGTCACCCAATCGCAAACATTTACGCCCATGCACTGGCAATGTTGTCAACACGGAGAAGTAAGGTATCCCCAGCCAACACAGCCTTCTCCACACAGCCTCCCCGCCCCCCTTGTCGACAAAAATTGCAGGTTTCCGAGTCTAAAAAACATGGAAGAACTTTTGGGGGGTCTTACGGCTAATATATACCCTTCGAAACCCTGTTTTCTATATATAGGACTTTTTGTCTCCAGATTTTTTCTAAAAATACTTTTCGCGGCCAACATTTTCCAATCCAGACGTTCACGTAACGTGACTTTATATATATACGTCATGGGGGTCACTTTCTTTCTCATACCACTACTACTGTGTCTGTGCGCTTACAGCATCGACGCTTTCCCGCTCTCGACTTGCCTTGTCCCCCAATGCGCACCTTTACATCTCCGCTCGAGCACGCACTACAACCTCCTATCACCTGGCTGGTCAAACGAAGCGATTTTAACTCTCGTCGGCGTTTGTGTGGCGGTAGTCGGTATCTTCACTGGACTGGTGACATCTTCGTCTAAACTGCGGGAGTGGCTGTACGTTCCCTTTAGATGTAAGCTTTGAACCACCCGTCTCTTCTAATATTGTTTTCTGGCTGACACTTGCTACTAGACTGTTTGAAATTGGTACGGCATGCAAGATTACGACGACAGGATGATGCTAGACGACGGCTGCAAGAGGGTTATAGCGAGTATCTTAAGTTTAACGAATTTTTGGAGTTGAGACGGAGCTGGCAATAGCTCCAAGGGAAGGGATGAGGGAAGGTTTTACTGGGTGTACGGTGGCTTGGGTTAGGTTTTGGGATTGTTGCAGAGTTTGTTCAAGGAACTGGTTGCTGCGGCACTGCTAGTGTATTGGTGAAAATACAGGGCTTAGGTTGTGTTGTATGTTTTGTCGAAGTTAAGCTCTGTTCCAGTACTGCCACTGACTTCGGCATTCGACTAAATCTATTACCCAGTAAACACGCTTTGTAGGATACATTCAATGCTTTCACGGTAAGTGCGTCAAAAGCAGGAAACCGTGTCGCTACAGGATAACGTGCCTCTCGTCCTTTCACAGTTTTTTTTCCCACAAGGTTTACTGCACTTTTTCGCCTTTTCACCTCATCTCCATATAGCAACCGAAGTTGATGCCAGCGTATAAGCTCTTAGCTGCCGTAAAAGGCCTATTATTTGGAGTAAATTATTAGCGAGAAAGAGTGATACATACTTTATGAGGGAGGAGGGGGGTAGTAGGAATTCTGTATAACAGTTTAGTTGAGGAGAGCAGGAAATACGGGTAGGATTTTCATGTATACGGATACGCGTATGGTATTTTAACCTTAAATATTAAACATTCAGTCTTTGAGAGTTTGTATTAGAAAGATAGAAATATCTTCTTAGAAAAATATGTGTACCAGATGTTAACCAACGTAGTGACTTTAATCTAACCTGAGACGGAAACCGCTCAGCATCCTCCTGTCTCAAGTGAAACCAACATGTTTTGAGGTCTATCTTTAACATATATACTAGATAATTGACTCTTCCTAACAGCCGACCAATCAGCTCCGACAGATAAGGGTCATGGCTCGACACAGGGAATGTGAAATTTCTGCTGCTGCCTAGAAGGCTTACTGTTGCTAGCCCCATCTGGTGGCGGTGTTGAGCAACTGGGCGTAATTATGGAATGCCTCACGTGCGGCGGTGCACCTGCTAGCGGGGCGTACATCTATATAAGACGCTAAGCGCCCGACTCCACTCAGCCTCAGAGCAGCAATCACCTTTTCAATTCAAAAAGGCTATCTGACAGCTTCCGGCGCTGAATAAGCTTTTTTAATCGAATCTGGAGTACATTGCGCTACTAGGAAGCACCTGCATTTTGGCTCGTCTCACTATAACTGCAAACTAAAAGCTTGCGAACATTACTTGGTCCCTATCTCTGCTTAATATGGCATGCTCATACGGCGTCAACGACATTCCGGAATTCCAGGCAATCAAAACTCAAGCCGCTGTTGAACAACCCCGCCCCGCCACAAACCAACTCTCCCGTGCCGCATTACCTCACGCAGAACCTTGCCCTCAGAGCCAAAGCTTCTTTCTTGAGAAACTTCCTTTAAACTGTCGGCTCTTGGTCTGGGATCACATTCTCCAGGCACCATATACGAGGATAGAGCGCTGGCGGCCACCCTACTACGGGTCATCAATCACTGCGTACGGAGTGGAGGCGCTTGACGCTGACTGCTTCCCTTATCGATTAATGACATCAGACACAGAGATACATGAGGATACGAAAAATCATGAGAAGCCATTAGCTTTGCTGCTACCCTCCCGTCAATTATAAGCTTCCTTAGTGCTACACTCAGACGATCTCATAAGCTCATACCAGTATTCGCTGCTAGGTACTCCGAAGCGCTAGAAGTAATCTACTCATCAACAACATTCGTATTCGCGACTCCAATGGATATCCACTGCTTCCAAGTAACTGCGTTACTAGAGGGACTTGCGAGTGTAAAAGCCTTGATCATTTCATTCGGGAGAATCGACTGGCCGAACAATGGTCCTTTCCACCAGGAAGAAGGGCTGAAGGAGTGGGAACACGTGTTCCACGGCATCGACAAAATGCCCTCCTTGCGCGAGCTGCAAGTATGGTACTACCACGGTGATTTTGGAAAACCTAAAGAGCTTGTCTGGGCACGACGTCCTTGGGAGGAACGAATGGGAAGCGAGGCTGTCGAGCAGAGGCATAGAAAGCTCTTTGATCTATTTGCAACTGTGGATTTACCTAAGTTCACCATTAATCTTATGTGGAAACCAGAAGATCTTCTTGCGCAGCGGGAGTGGCCTTTTAGGATTGATCCGCAGACAAACGATGAGATATATCGTGGGATGATGAAGTTTCCGTACCCACTGGAGCCAGATATGTATAGCTAGATCCTTCGTATTTGCTTAAGCGGTGTTACTTTAGATAGCGCATACCTATAGTTGTTCTTAGTACGCTACAACACTACAATGCCTCACTTAAAAGACATTCATCTCGCTCACGCAACCAGAAACCGACCGACACATTGGAGCAGCCGTTTGCTGCAACACGCCCGACAGCGACTTACAAAGCAAGAAAGAGAGCAAATAACACGTCGGTTCCACAATGTGCAAACATGCCAGTAGCTCGATTGCATTTTCAGCTCTCAAGGAAGGACCCGCGAATCATACTCAGTCTATATTACCAAACACCCTGAACATATAAAAGCCAATCAGTGTCTATGGGGCAACTATCTCTAAAAGTCCAACAGCTACACGGCCCCATCGCGATATTTCCTAAGAGAAAAGACATTCTGTTCTACGTCCAGTCTGAAAAGCTCGCTCAACGCAGGCACGTAGTATCTGCCCCAGTTGCAGTCTTGATAGTTCGCTCAACGCAGCCATCTTTCAAAGCTAGTGGAAGGTTGAATGTTACGTAGGAACGTCCTTGTACAGATGGCTCCACTTTCCAACCAGTCACGGCACCACAGCCCTTGATTGTATCGTGAAGGGCCGCTTCATCAGTGACGAAATCAACCCCAAAGCGCCAGAAAATGACAGAAAACCATATCCTGCAATCTACGAAGGGGGTTGCTGGTGGTGGCGCGGGGGTTGCCGGTGGTGGTGGTGCTTTTGAGGGTCCTTCGAGGCTGTAGCTGTACTTGCCGCATCCGACTTCTATGGAGCCTTTCTTAACCATGGTGTTCTGTTGTCCACCAAAGCGCCCATCTGATGTATTGTTAGCATCTCTTCGCTATATGAATCAGAGATTTCCTACACGAGTTGGTGAACGTGCCCATAGCTTGTTCGCAGGTTTTGGCACAGAAGCCTGAACCTTTTGGCTCCCACTCGAAATTGAACTTCCAATCTGGGTAAGATTCTTTCGAAGGCGGAGGAGTGCGCGCAAAGATCGACCGCGTTTGCAGGTCTGTGTTTTTGAGGTCTACCTTCGCACTCTTGCCATCTCCTACATCGTTGCAAAATTTCTTAGAGACGCCTTCCCAGAAGTTAAACATAACAGGGCTAAAATCTTCATCGCCTTTGGCACAGTCGGGTGACTCCTGGGGCAATCGCTTGAATGGAGGATCATGGTCCTTGGTCGATCTGCTGAGGGTGATCTGGTATCTAACGCATCCATCTGTGAGCTCGGCGCCCTTGAATGTATCTTGTCCGATGTTGCAATCATCGATTAGCTCCAGCATGGTGCTGACGCAGTTGATTTCAGTCAATTTCTCCGAGTTGCCGCACTTTCCGAGTGATGCTCCATCGTAACCCGCAGCGAGCCAGTAGCTGTAGTAGTCATAGTTGAAGCGCTTGTAGACGAAATCCGTATCGCCTGACTTGGTGACCTGTTTACCGTCTACGCTTTTGCACCACTCAGCGACGCTCTTCTTAAGGCCATCCCGCTTAGCGTCATACGTTAAATCCTGACATTTAAGTGGATCGTCACCACCGTACGAATAAGAGCTGGGAGAGATCTTGGGTAGACTTTCCGGGTTGAATTTTATGACGGACTTATCCACCTGTGGCCAAGGAACCGGATTTGGTGGCTCGTCCCAGCACTCACAGCCCTTCCGGAGGTTGTTTTTATCGACGATGCCTTTGCAATTGCCATCGCTGCCCTTGTCACCACAAAAGTCGCAGAACGGAGTGTATCTAGGCTCTGGGCATGGGTTTGTTTTACATCCGCATCCCGCATTGTCACCGAGGGTGCTGATTGTGTTTGGGCACGATTGGTGGTTGTACTGGGTCATCGACCAGGAAACAACTGTGGATATTGTTGAATTTCCTGTCAGTATTGGTTGTACGAGGACTATAGCTGGGTTTTATCGCTTGGTGGCTGTCATTCGGTATTTGCTAGATGTGTGGGCACCAGAGACTTTTCTTCCGTGGCTGAAGGAGAAGGTCTTGGGTCTCGGAGAAGCTCCGACATCACCACACAACTCTTCCGCACATAGATGAGTCTGACAAGTAACCGTACCGCACGCTAATCTTTTTTCATCAAACTGTTTCTATTTATTGTCAATAGGACCAGGAATGGAACATGGGGAAATGCGTGATGTATTGACTATGGGAACGAGAGCTCTATATATGCTAGGAACTTGGGCACCATACCCGAGGCAGCGAACATGTCGCATGTAGCAAACATCTAGAATGCCATAGAGTATCGTGGCTGACATTCATGGCTTTCAAACTTCTGCCAGGACCAAAACAGCGTTCCTCCAATGCAGTGAAACACGTGTTGTGATTTGCTCTCTCACACAGAAGCTGCTCGAGCCGACTCACAAGACTCTACCGTGCAGGTTCGGCTAACGCCCGGATTCAGACAATGCCCGCGGGGAACACGGAACACCAGAATCAACCCAACTTCAACTCATCACACCTCAGCCAATATGGGAGATATTGAGGCTGTGCTTGCAGCAATCAAATAACTGGAACCAGGAGAAGATTTTCATTATTCAAAAATAGCCAAGGAGTATGGTGTAGACAGATCTACACTGTCAAGAAGACACAAGGGTTCTCAGGCCTCCCGTGCAAGCAATGCAGTCAACCAGCAGAAACTCAGCC
>ML976086.1:107135-125975 GCA_010015635.1 Clathrospora elynae | reverse complement strand
TGTTCATACCTCAAAAGCAACCAAGTTGTATCTAGAGTGTCACGGGATATGGACCATTGAGCACCCACCATATTCTCCGGACCTCAACCCTATTGAGCACCTATGGTGGGCCTTAAAACGGACCCTCCACCTTACCCACCCAGAGCTGGATACTATAGGATCCAGCCAAGAGGACTGGGATTGATTCTGTGAGGCATTGAAAGAGGCGTGGCTTGCTATACCCGATACACTAATTTGCAAGCTTATCTACAGCATGCCACGCCGCCTGGCTGCAGTTGAAGAAGCGCATGGTTATCAGACAAAGTATTAAGATCTTGCAAGTAAAATGAGCTATAAATCATTTAATTTGGTCCGGGTTTGATGGTGCTGGGTGGGTGCAAAGCAAGGACATTAATGTTGGTGAGGTAGCTTATGCGGATTGACGCCCAGACTAAGCCGCGCGACTGTAGTTTGCCAAGCACGCGCGTTGCAGTCAATATGAAATCGCACCACGGATCGACGAAACAAGCACCAATGTCTACGTTGACGCTTATTTCAGTGGCAGTTGTCTTACTAGCCGCAATACATCGTGTTCTTCACGTTTTTGGACTTTTGCGCTCTCAAATGGCGACGCCGTCCACACCCTATATTACGACTGCTGTTGCTCACCCAGTTGTCACAGATCTGACTATACGCATCGTCTCTCCAACAGATCCTCCTTCCACCCCCGAAACGAATCCGCAAATATGGCATCGTATAGAGAAGGAGCTCTACCTACACAAATCTCAGCAAACGGCATGGCTCTATGTAGCCCTAAAGAATGAGGAAGAGCTTGAGGAAGATGACTTCCTGGTTACGGATATTAGAGTCGGCGAGTCGCCTCCCAACGCTGGCTCAGGTCAAGCGTGGGATAGTCGACCTGGCGGGATTTGGGTGCAGAGAAGCAAGTTCTCTGGCAGCATCGACCAGGCCGTGACAGAGGTAGACGTTCTCTTTGGTATGGATGCCGTTGACCCACGACCACAGTGGGCTCTGATGCAATCATCGCTCCAGCTCGACGGTGAGCCGGATATCCCGGTTGCGAGACTAAGTGTACTCCACGGCAGGGTCAAGCCTACACTGGGTGCTCGACCGGATTTGAGAGTCAAGGCGGATGGCAGATTCAAGATCGTCCAGATCTCGGACACGCACATGGTCACTGGTATTGGATTATGCAAAGATGCTATTGATGCACATGGGAAGCATTTGCCAGAGGGGGAGGCTGATCCACTTACGATGAAATTCATTGGAACAATCTTGGATGTCGAGAAACCAGACCTTGTGGTCCTCACTGGAGATCAATTGCACCACGACATCCCCGACAGCCAAACTGCACTTTTCAAAGTGCTAGCTCCTATCATCGAGCGTAAAATCCCATTCACAGCCGTCTTTGGCAATCACGATAGTGAGGGCGTCCACGCATTGTCACGTAAGTAATTGCCTACTTACAAAATGGTGTAGACCACTTTGCCCTGCAAGATGGCTGTGCAATTATAACAAACTGTCCTTCTTGCTGACTAAACTATAGGTACGGCACAGATGTCAATACTTGAGAATCTCCCTTTCAGCCTCTGCGAGGCAGGCCCAAAGCAGGTTGACGGTGTAGGCAACTTCTACGTTCAGGTCCTGGCTCCCGCCCCGTCAAAACAGCCAGCGTTGACCTTATATTTCCTGGATTCGCACGGTGAGATACCGAGCTGGACACACAAACCCGACTATGATCCTATTCAGCAAAGCCAAATCGACTGGTTCGTGAATACTTCCCAAGCGCTACGAAGCGAGCGTGAAAAGAATGATAAAGAAGATTACTTTCATGGTTCTCTAGTTTTCCAACACATCCCTCTACCCGAGTTCAAGAACAGGCGTCTTGTTATACACAGTGGCCACCGCAGAGAACCAACTGAAGGTCCCAGCGTCAATTCCCATTTCTACGATGCTTTAGTAAAACAAGACGTATTAGTATTAGCCTGCGGCCACGATCACGTAAACGATTTTTGCGCTCTATTGCCACAAGAATCGCAGCCAGATGGCAGCAAAAACCATCTTGGGCCTTGGCTATGCTATGGAAGTGTCAGTGGGTTCGGAGGATATTGCTCGTATGGAAGAAAGCGATATTACCGACAAATGCGGGTTTTCGAGCATGATATGACAAACCAAAGCCTGAAGACTTGGATGCGGGACGAATATAAAACGCACAGAGTCGGCGAGCTAGTGCTTGTGCAAAAAGGAAAAATAGTCGATCCGCCTGGAAAAGATGAAGGCAGAAGCTGTGTAGTGAGTTGAAGCTGGTTCATGTTTGTTAGAGTCGTTGCTTTGAGTTCTCTTAGACTGTAAGCGTTGACAGGAGCCTAGTAGTGTAACAGCGGCGAGGCGCAGTTTAGGACAATGGCGCTGTGCTCTGCATGCGCGGCAGACGAGTGAGAGTCGACTGGCGGAGATGACATCAAGGCCCGCAGCTAAGGAAAACCTTCTCTGCGGCATTGTTGAGCATGGCAGCGGGTATGTAAGCCACAAAAGGATAACTAGCTATAGTTGATATCCTAATGGCCGCCCCAGTTTATGACAGACCCTGACAGCGATCTCGTCGATGTGAACAGTCCAACTCCTCTTGCTGCCATTCACATATCCTCCACGTCTTATGTGTTACAGTAAAGGTGTTGAGGTTCGATCTCTAAAGACTAACGTTATGCTAGCTGCAGCATCAAAATCCCGTTAAGAAGATACTCAGAATACAAGGTCGTGATTGGGACATTGTATTGCGCAGACTACTAATTTTGCTTCTAATGCAACATGGAATCTGAATTGATTATAGAACCCGCGTCACGTCACGGATTCTGAAAGTTCTGTCCGCTACAGGACGCCTACCTGTCCGTCAGGGCTTTTTATAGTGGCTGTGGACGAGGACAGAATAGAAGTTAGAGAATGAGATGAAGCAGGCAGCCTAGAATGGACGTCTGAAACGGCTCGAGGGAGAGACTGGAGATAAATCAATGATAGTGAGAGCGAAGGCGACGGCGAAGACATAGATAGTGAGCGTTGCAAACGTGCCATTAACGCACAGACCAATCGGCCTCTTGGGGTATCGGTACCGACGTGGCGCCGAGCCAGCCTCCTTGGGCCCACGCGTTGTCGCGCGCAGCCGCAACCTTCTGTCGCCATCGCTACCCTACATCGCACGTTTCTTTTCGTAACTACTGTTCTTATCTCACCCTTTCTGGATCACATAGGATTGTGCGACTGTGTGCGCGACGGCGCTGTGGCACTTTTGGCGACTCATACGCCTCCTCGAGGATGTCTACGCAATCGCGGTCGCAAGTTGTACAGTCTAAACCGATAGGTGAAGGATTAGATGGCTTTCGCAATAAGTTCAACTCGATATGCGATGACATCGGCGCTCCTAGTTCTTCGCAAGCGCTTGATCAGATGAGCGATGAAAGTAGTACAAGCTAATCATCTTTACTGCGCAGTTCTAACGCCATTTCAGATACCCAAAACCTGCTGCTTACTCTTATATCTGCCTTGCAAGTCCTCCCTGCCACTCGACTCCTACATTCCCGGAATGGGAGTAAAAGTCTCTTCAACGACCTCTCGCGGCTTCATGGCGTAGTCAGTTCTGACGATTTCGACGTCGAACGAGTACGACCTCTGCTCGACGCAATCCTCAAATTCCAGCCCGACGAATTCGTCTGGGATGCAGTCTACAATGCCGTCACCGAATCGACGCCTCCACCCCGCCCTACCTCGTCCTTCCAACAAACACCCTCGTCCATCAACACGGGCAGCTTCGCGAACTCGACCGAGCACCGCAAACACGTAGACGATGTACTGAAGGAGGAGCTAGGACACCTATACGTTGGCATACCCGGCTTCTTCGACGCATTCTTCGGAGATGTGCTAGGTCTGAGACCTGCGCCACAGGCTGTGTTCGACAAGTGCCAGGAAGGAGAAAGCCCCCTCTACCGGTTGGCGAGCGGCTGGCAAGGCTGGCCTGAAGGGGCGAAGGAAAAAGATGTTTTGAGCTGGTTTGCTCAGCTTACAGACCGGCTATTGAATCTTACAGAAGGGCATCAGCAGGAAGTTAGAGTTAGGCGTCGAACACTGGCACAGCCGCATCAGCCTCTGCAAGGCTCTACTGCCGATCGCAAGCTGGACATTGGCTTTGTGGACGATCCGAACGCCGGCGTGAACTCGAAGTGTCGATGGTCACAGATCCTTATACCTGGAGAGCTTAAGAGCAATCCGTCAGCCGACAAAGCGTCTAAGGCATGGCTCGATCTCGGCAGATACGCGAGAGAGGTTCTCGCTGCTCAAGACAGCCGCCGCTTTGTTGTCGGCTTCACTCTCTGTGGACCCTTCATGCGGCTATGGATATTCGACCGACTTGGTGGCATCGCTTCTGAGCAGTTCGACATTAACGAAGATGGATTGCAGTTCGTATCTGCAATGCTTGGGTTTCTCTGGATGAATGAGGAGCAGCTGGGGTTCGATCCGACGATTGTCACAGTCGGAGACAAGCGGTACATTGAGATCGAGCGGGAGAATGGGAAAGAGCGCCTCGTCATTGACAGGTTGATAAAACGAGTGCCTTGCGTCGCTGGTCGAGCAACAACCTGCTGGAAAGCTTATAAAGAAGAAGATCCCGGCACGCCGCTCGTTGTCAAGGATTCATGGCAGTATCCAGAGCGCGAGGAGGAGGGTGAATTGCTCCGTGAGGCAACCGAGAAGGACGTGGTTAATGTGGCGAGATACTATCACCATGAGACGGTTCGTGTGGGCACGCAGGACGACTCCATCCGCGGGAATGTACGACAAGGTCTTGACGTAACGAAAGCGACAAACTACAAGCCGGGAAGCACAATGCCGCCTCCAAGCACAGTTGTCCGCTCCCTCTCAAGGAAAGGCCGAAACAGCAGCGCCGCCGGACGGAAGCGATCCTCGAGCTGCACGAACGCATCTTTACCGCCTAGCAAACGAACGTGTTCGAGCTCTCCTGTAAAAGGAGGATGGGCGACAGCGGATCGGGTGCACCGCCGCGTTATTGTCCGAGACTACGGGAAGCCTATATATATGGCGAGTTCCAGGGCTAGCCTTCTGGCTGCGCTAGAAGGCTGCGTCGCAGGATACGAGTCGCTGTATACGCGGGTCGGCATGCTACAATGCGATATCTCCCCAAACAACCTTATGGTGAACGAGGACGAGGACAACCCCTCCTGGCACGCCTTCTTGATCGACCTAGACCTTGCTATCAAGGAGGATCGCGAGAAACCGTCAGGGGCGCGAGGGAAGACCGGGACGCGAGCGTTCATGGCGATTGGGATACTTTACGACGATGAGCAGCATTCTTTCATGCACGACCTAGAATCTTTCTTCTGGGTGCTATTTTGGATATGCATTCACTACAACGGGTCACGGGGAAGAGTGGTCCAACAGTTCGATAAATGGAACTATGCGAACACGGAAGATCTAGCCAAGCTAAAGCTTGGCACAATATCAGACGATGAGATCTTTCGTAAAACTACTCTGGAACACTTTACCGAGTATTACCAGCCACTTTTCCCCTGCGTTAACAGATTGCGGAGAAAGATATTCCCTGGAGGCGGAAGGTGGAGGGTTCCAAATCCAAACCTGTACTCAGATATAAAGGAGATCCTTCGGGTAGCACGGGATGACTTGAAGGAACTAGAGGGATAAGTAAATGTATCGTTCAGCACCGCGCTCGATAAACACTAGAGCCAGCTTCATGTTGCGATGTTCAGGATGCCCGATTGGTGAGGAAACATAAATCTCTGGAATACTACACTCCGTATGGGGATCAGGTGTCTGGACGGCTTATACTGTCGGATTATCTACGAAGCATTTACTGAGATCTTGTGCGAACGATTGTTGAGTAGGGGCGAGAGAGCCTGTATGAGGCTCTCAGAGGTTGCCAAGGCACTAACTACACGCGATCATGTGAGAGGTATCGGTGGACCATCCACTCCTCTCAACACTGTGCTACCAAGCAAGCTCTTCACGAGAGAGCTATCCGGCTGCTCTGGTGGCCAGTCAATTCACCGGATCTTAACCCTGTTGAGAACGTGTGGAGACTCTTAAAATCAAGGGTTCAGAAGAGGTTCCCCAAAACAAAGGAGGATCCGATCCGAGTGATCAAGAGGGTATGGGAGAGAATTGAATTCCGGGATATCCAAAAAATACTGCACGAATATGAGAGAGAGATGCCAGGCTATCATTAACGCTCAAGGTGGCCACACGCCATTCTGAGCCATTAATATGTCTGTATTCAAATGTAAAATACACGTATTTGTGACAGATTCGATGAGCTTCAATGGCCCAAGCATTTTAGACCCACAGGGAATCCGTTCATGCTCCCTCCTTGTAGCACAAGCGCGTGAAGGAGATCATGAAGAATGCGGGTGCTAAGTACATCGCTGAGGACGCATACGAGAAGGAAACCCAGGGCGCGATGAAGCATATGAAGGCTTAGAGGGCGGGTTAGGCGCGAAGGAGCTGCGGGATGGTGACTTCCTCACGCTGGGGATACGACTGCCTGGAAGCCTCCACGCAATTGGCAATGGCTACTGCGCTATTGTTTACGGCTATTGATACCGGAGATTAGAGGTATTCGCCTATTCTCAACTACTACCACACTCATCGACACACAACGTCGTTTATACGCCACATACATTAACATAGCATATTTCCACTCAATACGTCGCTCTAGACGCCATATCTCTTCACACAGCGCGTCTTCCTAGACGTCACGTCATTCTACACACCTCACCCGTACCAACCAACGATGTTCCAGTTTGTAACCATCATTTGCACGATCATCAGTATTGTCGCTGCTCTCACTACCTTCGTCCTCGTTCGAGTACCACAACCACCATCATGACCGCCCTCCCGCCTCGAAAATTACTATTACGAGATCTATCCGGATTTCATGTACGAAGAAGTGCTCTGGATACCCACAATCCACTGCCCAGATCAAATGAAGGTGGCGGCTTGCCGAGTTGTCTGGCTCGGGTCCGGTCCTCTATACCAGCCCGCAGCCATCCCTGGAGAACCTCAATATGCCTTCCATGCAGAGATTACTTCATCGATATCGCCCTCATATCAGATGTTGCCGCCACCGTCGTCGTTCGAGATGTCTCCAAGGCTATGCTAGTCCACTACTGCGACCAGGCCCAACACCTGTTCCATTACGATGCCTTACATCCTGGCGGATCCTCCGACCTCGTTCTTTATGCGGCCCACTGCGAGCCCGAGGGCGTGAAAATCGTCATCGCTTGGATGCAGCTCGCGTATGCCAGAAAAAGTCGCCAACTACTCCCCGCCGATCTTTCCTTGAACTTCCACAACTGGCACCTCCTCGGTTTGTGCATGGTCGAGCGCGCTCTCGAAGTCTTCGGCCTGTACAATGAACGCGACGAAGTCTGCCTGTTTTTGCACACCTGCATCGCTACCATCAACTTTTCCGTCCCCGAACTCCACACTGCTTTGTCGATCTTGCCGAGAGGCAGCTACTGGTCCGATCAGCTGCTCGAGCACGTCCACAAGCGACTCACGGATACAGAACGACGAGGCCATGACCCTAGGCTTTGCATATGTACGCGTGGAAATTGTTTGCCGGCCTGGGTATACAGCCAGCCAGATTTGTGCAACTGGATTCGGCGGCGGGATCGGAATGCTAGTATTCTGAAGTGGGTGTTAGACATCGAGGATGCGTAAATGGGAAGGGTTTTGCACTGGTTTCTCGGTTGACTTCCACAGGTGCGAGCTGACGTTCGGATGTTGGCATAGATTTCCTTGTACTGTTCTGTACTTGTAGCTTTAGTAATGAAAATTTCTGCAAATGAGGAGATCATGGTCTTGAATCCTGATACTGACTGTTGTCGTTTCGTGGGATAGCGAAGTGTCCCTTGCTCGTCTGTCATGTGAGTGACACCTCCTTGTGACTTGTGTCTGCACCGTATATAAACACATATGTATTGAGGAGATCAACGTCATCCCATGTATATACCATCCTTGTTGTACACCCCCAGGCCTTCTGTGAAGATGGCGACATGCTTCCGGTGTACACCAGTGTCGCAGCGGTTGTCAGCCAGCTGTTTGATGCAATCAGGATATCCCATATCGAGATGAAAGAGGGCCACGCAGTGTTCTTCGTGCCTCGCACACTTGCTCAAGGTTCTTCTGACCTTCACCACGCGCCTTGGAATTGCGCACACAACCAATTTTCTCTTGCAGTTCCTTCTCTCAACTACCGAATTCTCACTCCAGACACCTTCCAAACACTTTACCACTTATACCTCAAGCAAAGTGGCGGCCCGTTCCTATGTTGCCTCCCACTACCTCGATTACATCGACACCTTCCCACTCGAACAACAATATCGCCTCTTACACGATCTCCCAGACAGTCATTTCATCGGCCCGGAAGTCAAGCGACAAATATCCTATTACGGAAAATCCGCATCAACGGCGCTCGCGCATGCATGCTTGTATATGAAGCTGCCCTGGAGCCCGAATTCCTTGCCCCGAGAGCTTTCGGATGCGCTAAGCTTGATTTACTTTGATCATTGGGATCAAATTAATGAAGGTTTAAGGAGGCAAGGTACGGATGCCATCCAGAGGTAGAGGGGATGAATAGGCTGATGTGAGGGCAGGTGTGAGACTGGCTACGTCTGACATACAACGCATTATTGTATCTTGAGGATACGTTATCACTACTATTCGCTCTTAAACAAACCCACGTGCTATACGCTACTTGCTAACCGCTAACGAGTGCGATGTCAGGTAATACGTGCATCCCATCGGATACAACGACATTCCGCGCCGCTGCAGCACACGATCGATCATGGGGCGCGAAGATTGCTCCATCGTGTGGATTTTGTACGAGAACATACTGGGGTTCCGATCAGAGATCGTCGGGTCTCTCGGCTTGCGGTAGTCCGGATGTTCCGGTCACGATGCTCTATGAGCGGACGGAAGTTTGTCATCTACTGATGAAGACAGCGAGGTCACCGCTATGGGTCCGCAAGTCTAAGCTTGCACCGGTGAACTGGTAGCTCATCAAGCAACATTGAAGCTTTTCCTTAGCTGAAATTTCAAGACTCTTGTGGCATTCAGCCCGTTTCGCATGCGCTTTTCTGACAGTTCTGCCTAGCTCCACTCGCTTCGCTTTAGTTATCTCCAACGCGTTTCGTCCGAAACGACCGTTTTAAGGGTCCGTGCGCGTAAATACGAGTTTGTCCAGTTCGGCAGAGAAATTTCGTGGTGGAGCAAAGTTTGAAGGTGACGTGTGGGGACGCGGGACTATCAAGATTAGCAGTGTTGGCAGTTTTGATCAGATCTGACTTTTGGCTGAGTAACCGTGGTGCACCTACCCCTTTGTTCTGTGACATGCTAACGTCCAGACGCGGCGATTGCAACAATTTCAACGCTTGTGGGCGGATCCTGGACGAGCATGTTCTTTGCTTGTCACGTTCTTCACAAGCTCATCATCCCCTCGACAACTCCACACTCCTGACAAATGGGCAAATGAACAACTACGCCCGGCCTTGATCTGCGCAGATGGATGACTCCTGCGCAAGGGTTGTCCTACATGCATCTCCGCGAGGAAAGCGGCTACCAACTCGCCCGAGAGTGCGAGCCAAATGGGAGGTGCAGCTTCCCTGCAATTCCGATTGGGCGGGCTGACCATTTCCTGTCAGATTGCAAGGGTCCACTAACAACAACCGACATCTGTATAAGAACACCACCCGCCGAATAAGGAATGCAGTCGAAAGTAATCATCGCAGCGAGTGTGCTACTTGGAATTTGCTTCATCATAGTCATGGCGCTCGTAACTCGCTTCTTCCTGCCCAAGCAGACTAAACAGTCACAACCCGACGACATGTACATCGCCAACGGCAGCGCGGAACGACAGGGCCAACTCGCACAAATCTCAAGTTCCTGGAAACGACTGTTTACCGCGAAGCAAGATCAAAACAAAGGTCATTGGGTTCCGACGTTGGCGGGCATCATCAAGGCAGGGGATGAGGGTCTGTTTTCCTCCGCACTGTTCACCAACCTCCATGGACACCCCGGCGACTTGCCCCTCGATGCACTTTACGAAGCCTTTGCGAATGAGCTGCGGGCGCAACCTTTGGCGGAACGAGCGTCATACTCTCCAGAGGTTACCAGGTTTCTGGCGGGGAGGAAACGGCCTGCTGCAGCCGGGCTTGGGAGGTCCAAGTCGGTGTTGTCGCATAAGGCTGCGAACAACAAGCGACCAGAAACGAACGCGAAGACGCAGAGGAAGAGCTTGGACTTGTCGGCAATGGAGATGGGTCTGTCGAGGGGTATTTCTATCAAGAAGCCGGTACAGGCACTTGTCCCCATGCGCAACGGTCTGCAATATGAGCGCAAACAGAAGGCTAGACGAGGATCGTGGATGAAGAATGGACAGACTGTCAAGAACCAGGGCGGGCCTATCAATGTACCGATCACATCCGCTGAGCTTGCGGCGCTTTCGATCATCTTGGGAAGCCAGTTGGATATCACTACGGGCAATCAAGACGCATCATGTGAGCAAGGCGCACACGGCATTTCGATAGCACGAGCACCGACAGAAGACTGCAAACATCGCATTACGCTCCAGCAGCACAAGCGCAACAAAGCCCAACAGCATGCCCAGGGCTCAGGCGTCTCGCCCCTCTACGCAAAGCATCTCGCCGCCGGCTCTTTGCCCTACTCTCAGGATACCAATGGTATAAACAGCATACTCATCACCGAGGAGACCCTGGAATCCATCCAAGCCGGCGCATCCCTCTACACCCACCCATCTACAGTACGAACCCCACAATCGATCTTCCTCGCCTCACTCCCGAGCTCACGCGAGCTTCACTTCCACATCCTCGCCGCATCAACACAAGTCCACATCCCCACCACCCTCCTGGACGCCATAGCAGCCCTCCCGTTCTCAAGCGGTCTCCCACCCCTCGCATCAGCACCCCTTATCAATACGGTGCGCTTCATAGCTTCAGCGGGTCTCCCACCCGCACGACTCCTTCAGCGCCTTGAAGGCCTCGTCGACAAAGTGCATCGGCACTCCCCGCACCTCGATATCTTCGGCCCGCTTTACGAAGCCCAGAACGCAGGCCTACTGTTCCGCGAACGTGAGCGATTGGGCAAATTGGCGACCCATCCAGGGCTCGCCGACAGACTAGCGGATAAGACGGCACGCATGTCTCGGTACATCACGCTTCTGCAACGGCTCATAGCGCTGGTTCCGGATATTAAGTCCAGTGAGAACGCCCGGGCCGCTGTGCAGGAAGCCACGCAGCTCCAACTCCGAAGCGCGTATGCATTGGCCGTGGCTGCACACGCCAGTCCACCTTTGGTCGAATCCGAGGAGAGAGGCACGAAACACGCACCCCATCCCCACCTCCGCTCAAATCGCTCGAGTGATGTGTCGACGAGTAGTATGGCGTCGTCCAACGCTTTCCCGGCAAACAATCTGGGCAAACAGATTGAAGCTGTACTCAAGAGCGAACTTCCGCTACCTTTGGAGACGGTGGCGTTTGTAGCAAGAATGGTGCTTGTGGCGTGGACGTTGAGCTTGCAGAGTGTGGCGTGGGGGGAGGGGGAGGACGAGAGCGCATTCCGAGTACCGGGCTTAGAAGGTACGGGGGAAAAGACGGTAGTTTTAGGTTGATAGGTGGTTGATTTTTTGGGCAAGTAGAGGATTTGTGCTAGTTTCTGGTTATAATGATGATGATTGGCCAGTTTGCATATTTGCGAGCAAGGGGGTAAACCGGCGTTTTATTTTGGTGATGAGAGGCTTCTGAGATATCACTGGTTACATTACTATTGTTTGGGTGTTTTCCACTATTAGATATGATACCATTTAACAAGGAGTTTGTTGTACTAGGTTTTTGGACTACCCATTATACTGTTCTGAGCATACGCATGACTATCTCTGCATGCCCATCGCATTCCAGTTCCACACTAATGCTGGCTGGAGCAAGTCAGAAGCCATCGACGGCCATACACATAAGGGATCACGAGTAGTATGACATGTAAGACGTCTATACTAAGTTCAAGTCACGGTGTACGCCGTTCGGCTACGGATACTCCCAGCATCCGTGATCCGCGGCGGAAGTTCGGTGGGTGAGCGGATCAGCTAGGGTGGGTTGTAAGCTCGTCACAAGCATAACGTTGATGAGCAGTGACTCCCCCACCCCCCGATTTTTTTTCTTTGGGTTGTTAATCCTGATTCTATAGATACGATGTTGGGGTGATACTAGTACCTCTCCAGGAATAGCCGAAGCCGTATCCTATTCTATGCAATTCGCTCACATATATGCCGCCATGCGTGTATACACGTGCGTCCCTCACAATAATACAACAGCAATTCATCCAGCCCTCAAACCACTCCAACATACAAACACCCCCCTAATCCGGGCCCATAATCTCCAAACCCCGACAAACGCCCACCCACCCATCTCTCATGCCCTCCCAGATCCCCATCATGTCTTCCTCCTCCAGCCCATCCCTCTTCCGCTCTTTCCGCTCCACCTTATCACCCGTGCCGTCCGCCATCATCGCGGCGTTTCTGTCTCTCTTACTCACCTTATCCACAGCACTATTCGTCTTGAGCCCCTTGCCGTCGAGCTCGCCTTTGACTTCCCATCCTTTGCGAATGGGGCCATGGATGGTGGCGGGGGTGATTAGGGTGCTGTCGAGTAGGGCGTTCCAGCGCGAGAGGTACATGCCGGGGCCGTGGGTTGTGCCTTTGGGTATTTTTGATGATGAGGTGGAGTTTGAGGATGACATTATGGAGTTAAGACGGGTTTGTGAAGTATCTTTTAGGCTCCGCAGATGCTTTTCGTGCTGGTCTAGCAGCTTCTTTAGTTCTTCCTGTTTTTCTTTGCTCAAACTCTCGAATAACGAGTGTAGCGGGGCTGTCATATTGCCTGCGCCTCCCTCACCCTTTTCTTCTGCCTCCTTTGCGCGATCGTCGACGCGGAACTCGGAGAATATGCGCCTAGCATAGGCGAGATAGTCGTTTGCGAGGCCAGGCGCATTCTTGGTGACTTGGTGCAAGAACTTGTGCATGGAGGGTGCGTGCTTTCTCAGTAGTTGCACGTAGTCTTCCACTGTTGGGACCTCGCTGGCTTCCTGGTCAAGAACACTGGCTGGTGCTGGGGAGCTCGACCGCGATTGAGAAGGTTCACGACTCTTATTGCCTGTTTTCTTCTTTGGTTTCGACGCTTTGATCAGGTCAGTGATGAAGGCCTCGGCGTCCGTTACGGTGCCCGAGAGGTCGACCGCGTTGTGTATCGCGCGGATGACGGGGTCCATGGCCGAGACAGCTTCGCGGACTGCGGACGTCAGCACATCCGGATTGGACTTGCAGAAGACTTTAGTAAGCTCTTCACGGTCGCGGATGGAGAGATATGTGCTGAAGTACTCCATTGCCACTCTGTGCTGGTGCTCGTTGAGGGACTCGGCATCGATCTGGTATGGAGGATCCGAGGTCTCGAGGATGACGGCGACAATTGATTTAGACTCGGAGATGGACTGGCTCCGCGCGGATTCATGCTTGTCTCTCGAAGCGTAAACGAAGGCTTTCAACGATTTAAAGACCTTTTTGTCAGGTGCGTTGCGCGAGGACTCGAGTTTGGACGCGCGTTTCTGAAACTCGGAAGTATCCCAGGCCAGCACTGTCGATATGATCTGCTGCAGGAGGTTCATGCCGTCGTTGGAGTTGTTCGTGAGGCCGATCCAGTTGGTCATGGCTGTGACTGAGAGCTTCGCCAGCACCAGCTTGACCATGCCGTTGATCATTGTCGCCGCGTTCCCAACTCGCAACGTCTGCTTGACGACCATGTACGGGATGAGGCGGTGCAAGTTCTCGAGCAGGCGGACCAGGTACTGACCGTCGGGGGACATGACAAAGACGTGATGTAGGAAGGATGCGACGCTGGACGTGTTAGCCGTGTCCCACGTAAGACAGCAGTAGAATAATGACAAGACCCACTTCAGCAGAATGTACTCGTGCGCCGCCCGCGCAACACCCGAGTGGTCCTCCAGCTTCCCGGTCGCCTTGACCCTGGCGTACATGTCGTCAAGTGCATCTCCGTAGATCAAGCCGTGCATTAGGTCATCAAAGCCCTGCATGACGTCCTCGGGCTTGCTCTGGTCGTAGTCCTTCTTGTCCGCTTTCTTCCTCGCGACCGGATAGCCGCCCAGCATACCTCTTGCGACATACTCGGCGATGCTACTCGCCGCTGTTGCAAGCGCCTTCCGGCTCCCTATCGCGCCCTTATCATAGCTTTCGCTCAATTCCGCCTCTGCAAGCTTCGCAACTAGCGTCCTGATCTTGTCCGCCCAGAAAGCGTCGCCGAATCGTTGCACCGCCGGATTACACAGCACAAACTTGTTTAGTATATTCTGCAGCAGCGGGCTCGTCGATTGTACGCCGTCGGCTTTCCGGAACGGGTAGCCGTACTGGTCGATGGTGCAGGGGTGCTTGAAGGCTTCGATTTCCGAATAGACCTGGTGGTGGATCAGGATATCGAAGAGCGCGTGCGTCTGCGCAGGCGAGAGGGGGTTCGCGCAGGCCATGTTGGTAGTCGCTGAAGCACAGCGGGACGGAGAAGGCTTCGAGTCTCCATGCTGCAGGTGATGAGGTTTGAGGTGGATGCGCCTGCGACACGCGGGGTACGTCATTGTGCTTAGCGGCTTGGCGCTTTAGCGACTTCACCTCAGATCCCGTCTTCTTTCATTTCCACGATCCCATCAGCGATGTCAGTATCAGAACTAAGGTATGACATGTGGAGTTATCATCAAGCTATCCAATCGTCTTTCAATCCGCACCTGACCATTTTTCTTTCTTTCAACTGTTTGTGGTCTGAGCTTGTCAAACTGTGCCAACGATTATCTTTCACATTCAACCCTGTCTTTGTCCAACCTCTTTTCCTTTATCACTTCTCACTACCTCTCTTCCTTAGCACGATTCTATTGGTCTTTGCCCAGTCTATATACGCATCAATTCCAACACTTGTCCAACATCACGCAACTTCAACGTCATCTTTCTACATCCTCAGGTACAGCAGACAGTATCACACGCGTAAATCATCATCATTCAGCTCTACGTGGCTTTCCGACATCGAAATATATCACACACACCAGGGACAAGTATCAGACAATTTCACTTCGTATCATCATCAACACTATTGAAGCAATGAATATTTACACAACAAGGATCGCAACCCTCCTGCATAAAATCTTCGCCCTACTCGTTGCCGAAGCCTTTAAACCACCGTGTCTTCACGCCGTTCTGATCCGACTCCATGTCCGTTGGTGTGCCAATTTGCTCGTACTCCTCCGAAGAGGCTGTTGCGAGCGACTCTACAGATGGCGTCGCGATGGACTTGGGCACTTTTAGACCAGCAGTCGTGGCTGCTCCCTTCTTAGCGTCCCCCACTTCCTCTTTGTTTTCCTTGCCCGGCTCCTCTGCGGCCTTGGTCTTCCCCAGGTTCAGGCCGGCAGGCACGGCACTCATTAGCTGGAACGAGCGATTCTCGAACGAGGGTACACTCTCGTCGTTGCTGTAGTCGCTGGCGTCGCTATCTCCCGCCATGTGCATGGTGGCAGCTATGCTTTTCCTCTTTGCGTCCAACACCGGGCTTCGCAAAGCCGACTTGGGTGGCACTGGTGGTGGACCAGCTACTGCATATGACGGGTTCATCTCATCCGAGTCGACGTCTGGGATGAGCTCTGCGGCGTTTTGCTTCTCCTGCTTGGAATTCTTCTTGCTGGCTTGCAGCCACTGCGACTCGCCGGTATTCTTAAATAGGTCGCGTGCCATCGATGAATCGCGCACCATGTCGTCGTCGGCTAGCCTGGTCTCGCGCAGATCCCCCTTGAGCTTCGCAAGCGTCTTGGCCTGCTCTTTAGCACGTAGCTCGAGTACGCGGTCGAGGATTGAAGTGCGCTCCACAGTTGGCTTAAGAGGCGAGGGCACTTCAACGATGGTGATCATGTGCTCTGAGTGTTTGGCGCCTCCTAGAGACTTTGGAATCTTTGGAATCGTTAATGTCTTTGGCATGAATTCCATCCGGTATGCCACTGTCGGTGAAAGCTTTGGCGGGACTCTTCCGATCTTCTGGTTCTCGTCCTTCTTCCCAAGAGCAAGACGCGAGGATAGCTGGAGAGGAGGCGGGCGACGCGATGCATCGCCTCGACGCGGATTCGCATTGAACCCACTCGATTCAATGCCAAGAGCAGGACGCGAGAATGTCTGGAGAGGAGGCGGGCGACGTGACGTATCGCCTCGACGCGGATTTGCGTTGAACCCACTCGGTTCGACGGGAGACCCTGGAGACATAACCTCTACGCGCTGCATTGCCGGCGCAATCTGGATAGTGTTATGAGGCAGCGCATACGGATGCTGGCTCTCCTGCGCATATGGTCCACCGCCAACGATCTGCGCATACATTTGCGCTGTATTGCGGGGCGGGATGCTTGGAACAGTGTAGCTGGCGGCGTTTGAGTCAGGCCAATATGGCATGTTTAGCGAGTCGTAGGCAAAGGGGTTGCTCTGTCGCTGGGTGATCTGGCCAGTATGCGTGGGCGCAAAGTTGATGTCTTGGTCGTAGAGTGATGCCAAATGGCTCTGGACCTGCGGCTCGCGGGTCTGCAGTAGGTTCGTGAGGATTTGGTCTTGTGCTTGAGGGTGGCGGTCTCCTGAATCGTGAGCGCGGTTGTGGTCTGAGTTCTGCGACATAGTCGAGTGCTGCGTGGTTGAGACGTTGTGGTTGAGCGTGATGATCGAGTGCTGTGTGGTTGAGCGCACTGGTTGGGTGCCGCTATTGACTGCTGTAGTTGAGTGCGGTGGTTGATCACTGTGGTTGAGCGTGGTGTTTGAGCTGGTGTTGACGCTGGAAGTTTGGGTTGAGATGCGATGTTGAGGATGGTTGAGTAGAAGGGGGTGGTTTAAGTAGGCGGATAAAAAGGAGCAGAAGGTCGTTGTGTGAATACAGCGACGACCTTCCTGTTGCCTAGGTGGTCGCGGACTTGGAATTGAGGCGTGAAGTCGGGTCGAGGGAGCGCTGTGAACGCACGGGTCGGTCACGCGTACTTAGTACAGTTCACTGTGCTCTGAGCGTCATGCGTTTCCCTTGAACACCCTGCTAGTGTCGAATCCGCAAGCGGAGGTAGTGGCGGGTATATGGATTACGCTCATGATTGACACTACCCTACCTACTGGGTAGTTCGCAGTCACGCTTCTCGAATTTGTCCTGCCCCCTTCGTCTCCTGATGTACCCTTATCCCGCTGATTTATCTCTTTCTCCTACATCTTCACCCATACTATCTATCATCCCTCGACCTACTTCCCAGATCCTCAGTACCGTTTCCCTCGTCGTGGATCTATGCCATTACTCTCAGATGGATACTCAGCTTTTATGACTTCATAGTCGTCCTCACCTAGATCATCCTCCACTTCCACCCAGTCTTTGCCCTCATCGGGTATCTCAGACTCGGACACCTCGTTCAAGTCTATCGTTTCGTCGGCCGTCCAATTAGCATCTTCATCCTTGGTAGGTTTTGGCACTAGCGATTTTTGGACATTTGAGGCGGGTACAGAGCTGTCTGGTGGCAGAGAAGTGGGAGAGAGGGATGGCGTTATATCCTGCATCTCTGCCGGTGCTCGTCTTGTTCTTTTGAGCTTCGGCTCCATAGCACTCTGTATCTGAAATTCTGGTCCTCGGATTCCGGACACGCGGGCCCAACGCGCTGTGTCGGAGGCGTTATTGGGTAAGGGCGATACTGAGACACCTAGGGTCAAGATTTGGGTGCCGTACATACGTTCTCTGCGCTGTTGGAGGTGGCTTTCGAGTTGCTGTTTGGGTTCGGGGCGTTGGGTGAAGATTGTGATCTTGGTACCTGGACATGGTGTGTGTACAGTGCTGGACTTCTTCGCCTTGTGCCTTGGTGCACGTCCACTGGGATGAGCAGGGGCGAAGAAATGATCAGGTGGCGTGTTACGCATACTTTCGAGCTGTTTTACTGCAAGAAGTTAGGAAGGCAAGAAAGTGGGTGATTGGTGGTAGGATGTAAAGAGTATGAAGTATAAACATATTTAACAGTCGTGAAATGGTGTGTTTGTTGGGAGAGTGCGGTGGAAGATATCGAGCTGGCGGAACAGGTGGTTTCATCGAACGAACGCACTGATATTGTTATGTCGCGTAGATACTGTGACACCGCATTATGGAAGACAAAGAAAGTGGCATGCTAGCTCGAAGTTCTCATGTTGGTGTTCAACGTAGTGTTTTCGTCAGGTACTGTCACTTCACTACCTCCACAAGTATCTCAAAACGATATGGAATGCCTTTGTTCCTACACAGTGGCAGGCCAGTCGCAACATTTTGCAAGAGAGACACAAAGTCAAGGCTTGGGTGCTTGTCCTTGGTATCAGGACTACACCATCGGACTTGGATGTTGTCAAGAGGTATACTTGGAATGAAACATGTGCGTTCGTAGTCTATCGCAGTAGAGAGCCTATATGATGCTGCTCCTATCAAACAACAAACAGATGGAAAACAGTGTGAACAACGATAGGATGGAAACATGGGGCAATCAGCAACCAGCTGTACAGACCGGAGGCAAGCCTCACCCGAGGCAAGGCCACACCGGTTGACAGATGTACGCTGAAACGTGGCACGAGTGAAAGGGTTCAAGGATAGGACCCGGTACTACTAGAATCGTGAAAGCGCACCGTCGCTGGAATATCGGGGTGTCATAAGGATTTTCGTAGTGTATGGCTGCACATGT